>JAJNLL010000111.1:0-74516 GCA_023089105.1 Lasiodiplodia citricola | reverse complement strand
AACCCTAACCCTAACCCTAACCCTAACCCTAACCCTAACCCTAACCCTAACCCTAACCCTAACCCTAACCCTAATTACTATAAATTTAAAAGTAATATAAGAGATACGACGTAAAGTTAATAGTAGCTTTTAGTAGCGACGTACTATAGCTAAATACCTGTATTTATAGCTACGTCTTAGTCTTAAGCTTAAAACCGAAGATTTTTCTAGCTTTATTCGAGGTAAAGTCGCTAGTATATACGTTTTTAAGAGTGTTACTAGCGGTAAATCTAGTAAAAGTATCGAGGCCGGTAGGCGCGTTGGTAGTAAGCGTTCGGTCTGCTTTTAATCGGACCTATATGCTAAACTTACTATCTATATCTCCGGATCTAGCTATTTAAGTAAGTACGTTAAGCTTTAGTAAGAACGACACTAGCCCGGAATGGCTAAACTCTATGCTGGAGAGCGCTGACTAGAAGAGATGCGCCTCTGTCTCTTTTAAAATGTCGAGCTTTCTCTTACTATTAAAGGAAAAGGTCGTCGAAAGAGTGGGATTACTGTTAAAAAATTCATACGCCTCTTCTAGAGAGAGCTGGGGCGTAATTCTCCTAATAAGTGTGACGCTAAAACGTATATCATTTCGGACTGAACCACTGAGACCCATCTTAAGGAAGCCATCTTGGCCGCTAGAACATTTGTTCTTTTTCCCATTGTTCCCGTAAAGAAGAACATCGAATGACTCATCAGATATGAGTAGTGTGTAGCCTGGCGCGTTTGACCTCAACTCTTTGATCAGGGACTTCCAAATGCTAGGCTTCTTGCTCCAGAAGCGAGGGCCCAGCTCTTCATCTCCCTTTGCATGCTCGCCCCTCTTTCCGTGTTTGGCAGCTACAATCTTCTCATAGTACTCGTGCGAGTCAGCATAGTCGATGCGGACGTAAATGTCGCTGTCTGCTCGCTTGGTTAATGAGAAGTTGTAGCTGTACTCGAGTTCGTGCACGACGACGTTTGGAGGAGCTCTCGCTTTCCAGTACATTGGCATCCGTTGGTCATCTGCTGGCTTCGATGAGTGGGCAACAGCATAGCTTGCAAATTGGTGCTCCTCTGGCATCTTGAAAATCTTGCCCTCAATGCCTCCAAGGTGCATGTCATTGCAATTCGACCTGTCCGAGGTATCCATGCAAATGTACCTGGCCCTGTGCGTTCCGTTTTCCTCCTTCACTCCCGGCGTGATAAACTGGATGTGTGACCCGTCTCTCCTGGATAGACTGCCGACGGCATCAGGGGGTCCATCGATGACAACGAAGCCAAACGCCTGCTGTGGCGATACGCCCGTGTCACCTGTCACCGGGGCTAGTTGCTGGGCTGATATGAATTGAAGGTCGAATTGAGGGACGTCGTTTGGCGGAGGTAGCGTCGGAAAGAGGTTTTCTAAGGGGACTGGCAGGAATGGACTCGTATTCTTTGGAGGGTTGCAGCATAATGGTTTGGAGCGGCCGACGCTCCAACAAGAAGACCCCGTGTCGCCTTCACTATCCAGTCCAACCTGTACATCCGCAGCGGAGCACTCATTCTGGTCGCATGAACCCTTTCCGACCCAATGGCACCCTTTGAAGTCGTATCCACAGCAAAACCTCTGGACACACACATCATCAAAAACAGGTTGCTCCCTGATCGTCCACGTCTTCTTTGAAAGCTCGTAGGGCGTGTCCCCCGTGCATTTGACGCCACATTTTTTGAAGCCGCAGTTTCGAATCAGGTTTGCCCAAGTGTTGTCTACGCAACAGAATGATTGTTCGCCCGGTGCCGCACATTTCTTGCTGCCGTGTGATGACTTCGCCAACGTGCTCTCTCCAGCATGGCACTGACCGTGGCAAGACCCACTGCCGCGCCATTGGCAGTCAGTTGGCATCGCGCTGGCTGGGCAGTAGATGTACTTCTTCTTGCCGTGTTTGCATTTGTCTGAGAAACCACCTCCATTGGGCGCAAGCGCGTACCCTGGCGGCGGGGAACTCTTATCGTCGTACACGCAATCCGACACTCGGCAGTTCTGTCCGTTAAGGCCGGCCCAATGTTGAGCCATGTCGACCGAAGTTTCCTTCAGCATTGCTTGGAAGGACGGGAGATGGCCTCCCACCAATCCAGTAAGGGCCGAGAACTGGTCATCGTCTTGGTCGACACTCCAGATCATAACCCCGCCAAGCCCGCGCTTGTTGGCCCACTTGACCTTTGCCTGCAATGTCTCCTTGTCGTCGAAGCTCACCCACTGATCCTTCTTTGAGCCGTACTGGGCCCACTTGACTGCTGCCTCCTTGTCATGGGTTGGCTTTAGCTTTTGGTCTTTGATGATATCCATGATTTCAAAATATGCAAGCGTGCCGCTGGAATTGGTACATGGCCCGGGTTCAGGAGATTCTTTGAACTTGCAGCCCGGCTTTGCACATTTGGTGTCCGCTAGCTGGAATGCTCGGCCGTAAAAGCCCAAGCCAAGGACAACTTTCCCAGGTGGTACTTTGTTGCGCCAAAGCAGGTCGAGGGCTTGCCCAATCTCCGTCAGGTTTGTGTGTGGATGGACAACGCTCCCGATGGGGTTGTGTTTGTCCCAGATGCCGTGCAGATCATAGCCTATGGAGCTCTGTGTTAGTGATGGAGCAAGGTACACGCAAGGAGAGGTAATAGCTTACTCATAAGATTAACCCAATCAGCGTATTTCAACAACGAGGGAACATCAAACCAACGCAGATACCAGTAGCTTGACGGGATCGTAAACGATATGCCATATCGACCTTCTGCAGAACTCTCGAAAGTGTCCCTCATCGCCTTCAGCAGGCTTACGAAATTTTTCACATCCGCTTCCCCCTTTCCACCGCGATCCGGCGCACCGGGATACTCCCAGTCAAGGTCAACCCCGTCGAAACCGTACTGCTCCATGAAGGATACGAGGTTGTTTGCAAACTTTTTCCGGTTTGAGGCGCTCCCTGCGATCGAAGGAAAGACATCCTGGGTAGTCGTATCGTTATCCGAGAAGGTCCAGCCACCAATCGACACAAAGACCTGAATTTGAGACCCGCGGGACTTCAATGACTTGATGTCAGCCGTCTGCGTGAACAGGTTCGCAGGTGTTGCCGAGTCCATCGGTGTGATCTTCAGCGAAGATGGATTAATGTATGCAAAAGCGAAATTGACATGGGTAAGACCGTCGACAGGAATGGCGCGAGGCGAGAAGCTATAGCACTTTCTACGTGCAGACCAAGCCTCATAGTAGCCAATAACTCTGTTCAAGACAGGTTTGGAACTTTTCCCGGGCGGCAGTGGAGGGTGAATGACGCAGTTGGATTGACAGTCTTTCGTGCAGAAGTCCGCGGTCGAACCGCAAAAGCCATATTTCGAGCAACAGACGTTCAACGGGCAGGCCTTTCCCGCAGGATTAGCATATTGTCCCTGGAAAGTTAGCTACAGCTTGCCGTTCACGTCAGGACAGAGGCCCTAACATTCAGACTTGGCGTTACATTGCGAGTCGCAGTCAGAGCCGCAGAATGCGGGACCTAGAGTCGGTCAGGGCGGAAGAGCCTGCTTCAACTGGCTAGCAGCGGTGAAAGCAGTATGAAGCACACTTGGAGACGAGTGTCGATGCTTGGGTGGATCTAACGTACGTACCGAATCCACAGACTCCCTTTTTACCTCCGAAGAAGCCACCACTGATATATGTTAGTAAACCACGCATAGTAGCCAATGACGTTTAGAAGGCTTCGTCCTTACCAGCAAGCGTGCTCTTTGCAAGGAGTCCCCTTGGCACAGGAATAGTCGTCACGCTTCAGGAGACTCAGATTGCCACCGGCTGAATGTGCCGCTCTGGAGTCTATCTCGTACAGAGAGATAGATTCATCATAGGAAGCAGGTGAAGATACTGCATTGGAAATGTCCTGTGCAGACTGGCCGATAGGTGCGAGACTGTTCAAAGCGTTGTAGATGAAGAATACTGCAAAAGTGGAGAAAGCAAATATGAGAATGAATGGGTTGCCCGGCTTGAGGCTCGTATCAGATGAGAGAAAGAACATAGCAGCTCAGCATATAAATCTCACAGTGCAGGCGTAGAGCGTGATGGGGATTGTAGAGTGTAAGGAATGGTAAGTATGCCGATAAGGTGAATATATAGACATTGACAGCGTCGACGCCGCAGCAGGTCGAAGACTGAGATAATCAGGTAGTCATTTCTCAGCTCTGCTGTCATGAGTGATGGAATGTGTTCGGACTTAGTCGCTCAGGAGGAAGCAAATGCTCATTTCCATTCCTACCTCACTTACAACGACGTCAGCGGTTACAACTCAAGAAGAAATCGTGAAATTGTACACATGGTACACGGACGAGGACGAATCCTCTATAATACTAGTCAAAACTGTCTGAGCCATGGTGTAGACCGCTCCCAAGGCCAATGCGTGATGTAAGGGACGGCAAACACTGCCAATTGCGAAGTCAAACCGATGCGTATTACCAAGATATAAGGATCAGACAAGGAGAGACCGTTTCGACTAAGATGAAGTCTCTAAGTATAATATTCTGTCTCGTTTTGTCTTGTCCTACCAATTGTAACTCTTGACTGACATACGTACGACTTCCCAGAAACACTACCCCCTTCATTGATAAGACACCTACGTCGCGTACCGTACTTTCAGATGGATCGTTGCGGAAGGAGTTCTCATAGTGAAACAATGATCATGTTATGCTTGAAGGGGTGGTGTAGCACAGTTACATGTAGTTCTACGTTTCAACCCCTATTCTACGCAAATACCACAGCATTTGTTTCAATTACCATGGCACCTTCTACATTAGTACGTCTGAGATACTGTAAAAGATACACAGCCTCAGGAGTCTAAGCTATACAATCGCACGAACCAATAGGAGATCCACAATTTAAGGGCGGTGAGTCCAGACCCGCGTACTGTGTAAAAGATGGCTTTTAATGTTATGAGAAAAGAGTGCCGTCTAGCCGTCTAATTGAGACCATTCGGGATATTTCTGCCCTTGCGTAATGGAAGCATTCTGACTTTCTAAGACGGGCTCCGGCTTATTTACTAACGGATTCTGCTATCATTCTCCGCACCTCTTTATCTTCCACAGATAAAGCTCCACCCACGTTCACCCTTTCTAATTTATCGCCGATAAGATGTTGGCAATCTACTTTTACTAGACCTTGGTAAGTATGTTATTCTTTTTATGTGCAAGCTTGTGGGCGTATTTAACTTGTTCAAAATGAGCTAAGTGTACTCCGCTGGTGTTGTTTTCAAAATTTCTAACACCATCTCGGAGTATTGTAGTTATTCCTTGTGTTTGGTTATCCACGACCATGTCTCGCCCAAGTCTTCGTTGGATCATCGGCCCATCCGATCCCCAATGGCCTCAGGGTCAACGCTCCCGGTGGCCTGTCCACTGCGTGCAGGTGAGGGATTTCAATTTCATTTGCGCAAGCATGAGATGGAAAATGAACGGAGCATAGTGCAACCTTTAACCGGACAATCTGTTGCTCTCCTGTATTGCCTCGGGTACTCTCTGGATACTTTCCGAGCAGCGCGGAGCTCTCCGATGTTTGTACCAGCGAGTGTTTACGGTCCCTCGGCGACTTCAGGCTTCATCAAACCAATATTTGTGTATCCGACAACATCATCGTTGATGGTGAATACACAACTTCAATGTATGGAATTGATCTGATGATGTTTACGTACAACTACACCTGCCATAGGGATAGGTAAGTCCACCAGCCTTCCTACAGTTCTTGAATGACACTGACACGATCGTCAAAATTGACGCACCAATGACTTCTGTGCACCGCTCGTCGACGCTTGGGCTGACGAAACATCGCCGCCATCTAACATGACCTGTTCAGATTGCGTGCTTGGAACCCTGCAAATGCAGCTGAACTCGCCCTTTGGCTTTGATGAGGATTGAGCCAAAACGTTCTCGTCAATAACCAGCTCGTACGTTTTCCCACCATCCTGATAGATTTGATTCTTACAACTCGTTACAGCTGTGGGTCAACCAATTATCCATTTACATTTCCGGTGCCTAGCTCCACAACCGCTGTGCAAGTCAACAATAGCGCCACATCCACTGCTTCACATGGATCAAAGTGCAGCTCGTATTATCAAATTGCGGAAGGTGACGACTGTAGCACTATCAGTAAGGCGAAGAATGTATCCACATTCTCTCTGCTGGTAGCAAACAACCTAGAGCAGAGTTGCACTCACTTTCCTGGCGTCGGATTCAAATTATGCATCCCTGAATCATGCAACGTCTATACTGTGCAGGATGATGATACTTGTTTCGGGATCGCTTTCCAACGAAACTACGAGTTTTCCATCACCCAACTAATATCCTGGAACCCCAACATCAACAAGCACTGCTCCAATCTCTCTAAACTGAACGGCACCGAGATCTGCATCAGCTACCCAGGGTCTTCCGGCATCGACACGTCACCCCCACCGCCCATCCCCGCCACGACGGCACCTGCGCCATCCAACGTCGTGGCTGGTACGAACCGTAAATGCGCAAAATATTACGAAATTCAAGCACAAGATAACTGCGCCCTGGTGACGATGCAATTCGCTATTTCCTTGATGGACTTCTACTTCCTGAATCCTGAACTCAACAGCACGGACTGCAGTAACCTTCAGGTAGGATACAGCTACTGTGTCCAAGCGGTCGGCAATATCCACACTTACTCAGGCTACAATGGCGGAGGTGGTGGCGCGACGGCGGCGGCGGATCCCTGCATGGCAGCAACGGCCGTGCCGTCTAGCTGTTTTGCCACCGACTACCTGACTACGACGCCCTTGCTGTGGCCGACGATGACGACTGCAGCGGTGCCGCCTCCGGCGCCGCCACAGACCCCGGGCACGGACGGGAACCATACAGGGTATTGAGGGACGGGCTCACCTCTTAGGTTGGACGTACATGACTATGTCTTATGAGAAAGAGGTGCACTAGGGCAGAATAGGGAGTTTATTATTTATGAGAGCAAGAGGGCTAGATTGCTATCGAGACGAGCCTTTAGGTGATGTTCAGACCCTTCCCACCAAGTAGTAGCTTCAAGCCTCTGCCGGTCACCTAGAAGCGTTAGAAAATTGCTTTTATTAGTTTTTCTAGATAGCTGGTCAATACAAGAATTTTACAATCATTACCAACTATGATATAGAAGAACAGGACCGTTTTATGCGAAAATTATTTTATTTCTTGTTTCAGTCTTGACTAGCCTACATGCGGTCTAGTACTCCCAGCTCGCTTACATCCCACAGCTTCTTTTCCAGCCCCACTCCATCATCCTCTATACTATTCGTTCTATATACAGCCGGTGGTGGCGTTATTAGCAGCGTTTCGTCAGGGTGGACTGCTCTCATTGAGCTGCCCATGATGCCCAACGGGCCGACTGCACCATGTAGCACGCCCGCACGCTTCACCATAGCGGCCTCTTCATCGCCACTGAAGGCCATGCTTAGCACGAGGTCTTGTACGTCTGTCTCTGTGCGCATGTAGCGGTCGGCGCGGCGATTCCAGAAGAACAAGGCGGCGGCGATTCCAAAGACGAGAACGAAGCCACCGACGGCGCAGAGGCCGGCTATGGTGCTGCCCGAGAGGCCGCCGCTGCTGGTGATAGAGTTGGGGTCGGAGGAGGAGGAGGGGCTGGTGAAGTTCGAGGAGATGGAGCGCACATCAGGCGAGGTGAAGTGTACGGCAGTGGACGAAGCGGAGCTGGAGGGGGATTCTGACTTTGAAGTCAGTCTCAGCCTGTGGTTCGTAACAGCTCTATGACTTACGAGCGAAAACGTATGACGTGGTGAACAGGATGAAGGCAAATGTCCTGGCAGAGAGGGCGGGCAAAAATTGAGAGGCATGCATTGTGGTAGTATTCCACTGGTGGGGTCTCTCTTGGGCGCGTCGTCTCGCAAATGTGTGACAAATCAAGGCCAAGGCAGCGGTGACAAGATCGAATCCTGGGCCAGAGGGGCAGCTCTCTGGTACAATCTGCCCCCGGTTATTTCTTTCAGGCAGCTCAGCTGACACTGACGAGACGGATGAGGGAAACAAAGAAAATGTAGAAAACTCAGGCGCCGATTATGAATGTGCAGGCCGCCTGAGGTGGGAAACGCACGGTTGATATATGACAGCAAAAGAAATGATAAAGACGTCGCTGTGCGGCATTTACCGCGAGGCAGCTCGGAACATTATTCTGATCTGCATCGTGGGATTCCCGCTGGCCACGTGTGATGCGCAGCCATGGCGATTTAGCTGGCCGAGGTTTCTGGTCTAGAAGGCGCAGCATGGTGGTAGAAGGCGGAGCCAAGACGGCTGGATGGCCTGGGCGACGTGGAATGCAGGATAACACGCACCTGCGGGGTAGTTGCCCCCGAAAAGTACACACACGCGGGACCGAGTCCGTGGGCGCGGCTGCTATGCCGTGCCGCTCAACGCTTTCCTTTTTCAGCTGGTCAGCCCGGCCCCGCAAATGACGAGCCGTTAGCTGGCGGAGCTGCCCAAAGGTAAAGCTTTAAGCCACTGAACTCATTGTGGGGTATGGCTGAACGACTGCAGTGTCTGGCCCTTACAAGCCTGGGGATCAGCAAGCAATCGTCTGAAACCAGAAAACAGTTCCGATTGAGGTCGGAGAAAGTAGCCGGAGTGCTCATCAAGACAACAAATGTGGCCTGCTTTTCGTCTGGAAGCAATGACCGGCGCCAATGAAATTCAAACATGCTCTCTTACAGCAAGATTCCCCGCCGCCTGGGGCTTTTCGAATGGTAGGAGACTGTTTCAAGTGCTGTATTGTCACCGAAGTCGACTCATTCGCCACCCTCGTCTGGGATGGGGAGGCCGTCGCCGACGCCGTCTCCTTCGTGCCGTTCCGCCAGTATCGCTTCTCATAGTGCGCGCTAGTATTCCCGCCGAGCCTACGGCCTGATTTGTTCCACGTGGGTTGTGACACTATTTTTCTAAGAATACCCTCAGTGAAAAAACTCCACTACCTCGTTGCTAAGCCCCTCCATAATCCTTCCAACCGTGGCAGCCTCAATCAGATCTAAAGCCTCTCCCGCTCTTTCCATCAAGGTCCAACGCAAGCCGCGCCTCGTCTGATCGATGCACGTCTCCATCCCAATCCACCCGCACAACCACGACTATTCCCTTTTCAGCCAGCTCCGCGTGGTCGACCCACACGAAGAACCTCTGCACCAACGGCGCCGCCTCAAACCGCCGCGTGCGACACACCCATGGAAACCACCGCGCAATTTTTTAATGGACGCCTCCTTGTAGAGCTTTACCTTATTACGTTCCGTCCGCGCCCTCCGCCCCTAATATGTAGCTCTGACGCATGACAACCAAGCACCTTTCATGCATACAGTTTCCCCACCTCGGGCAAGGAAACCTTTTCAGCACTGAAACTGCAGTGCCCAACCGGCCCATAAACATCCTCCCCAGAGAAGAAGCCATCTTTCCCCAGCACATCGCCCCACTGCAGAAGTTCCCTCTCCACGCCCGTCTTTTCCCACATAGGCGGGTGACATGCTGCAGCAACTGCGGCGCTGCAAAACCCAACCGGCACACTTCCCTCCTCACATCGGACCACCAGCCCAGCCAGCACCACAGCCACCAGCACGGCACCTGTGGTCAGCAACGAGCAGAAAATGCCAATCGCCGAGAAGCCGATGCTCGAGACTGAGGCGCCTCCATCCTCGGTCTCGTCGCGAGCGTTGAAGATGGCAATCTGCGCGAGAAACAGGCTCTGCGAAACGAAGTAGTGCAGCAGTGCCGATAGGGCTAGCTGTGGAATAGCGAAGGAATAAGGCAGCTGGAGCCACAGCGTGCTGCGCTGCCGACCCTGTGGTGCCGTCACCCGCAAGCCTTTGCGTGAGTGCGCAAACGACGCCCATTCGCGCGCCACGGCCATTGCGGAGAGGAGCCTGTTGACGAGGACGTAGATGATGGATAGGGCGAGTTGCGGTAGGTTGGCTAGCATGACCAATGTGGGAATGGACGCATGCATGGTCTTCGTAACCGTGGACTGGGCTTTGACTGTCCCGAGGCCGAGGGCCCAGAGCCCCGCCATAGTCGTGTCTTGCATGCTGTTCATATATTTTAACTCTTTGCATGCGTTGACGAAGAATACAGCCGTCGTTGCGAGAACTGCCAGCAGACTATAGAGAATAAGCTAGGTATTAGCCACCGGATGGTTCAGTATGCAATCTCTGTCGACTGGTCTGTACTTACATGCCCACTGTTACGTTCCAGCGTGCTTTCGTGGCCGCTGATCCTGACCAATTTGGATACGTTATCGGCTCGTATTTCTTTGGAATTGTGCTCCATCTGTCCTTTTGCTGATACTCTGTTCGCGACCGGAAACACTTCTTACTCCAGAGACACATATCCCTGGTGTGTGGATCCGGTTGTTCCATGAACGAGGCAATTCCATCCCCTAGGGTGACGAGTGTTGGTTGGTTGTAATGGCAAAGAATTATCACCATCGACGAGAGCTTTACCACGTTTGCAGCGATGACAGCAAGCAGCAGGGGCAAACTGAAGATGATCCGGCACACGGGCTGACCGGATTGGACGAGACAGTGCGACACGGCCGCTCCCATTAACACCCATTCTCCATCGTCGGCTTGGCTGTCCATACCACAAGACGCCCCGTACCGTGTGGCAGAGTACTTCTCGCACAGCCAGGCGCCGGGCGTTGCATCAAAGGGCATCGAGTGGTATGCCCGCGCCTGCCGTTCCATGGCCGGCTGTTGACCTTCCTTGCCTAACACCACAACGACACTCCGGTATTCGCTCTGGAACGGTACGCTGTATGCCTTAAGGCACTCGCCGCTCGACATGCTTTTGAATGAACTGATATTCTGCGTCTTTAGCGTGTCAAAGACAGCCTGGAAATCAGCTTCAGTATTCGGATTCTGCCAAAAGTCCAGCGTTCGGTTGGAGTCGAGCAGCTTTGCTGTCCATGTAATGTTGTTCATCAAGAAGTCTTCAGTAACGATGATCGAGAAGTATTCATTTGCGCCGAGGGCTGGGAAGATTGTCGAGTTGTACCTACAGGGGCAAACGTGAGTGCTAATTCTATATCATACGAATAACAGCCTTTGTGCCACGAGGAATTTTGGAGTATCGCCGCGGATGAGTACTGATCATATCTGGAAATGAAAAGGGAACTCACAAAAGATGCAAAGGCAGCGATGACACTGCCAGAGCCGCGCAAACTAGCGCCCTGCCCCTCCCGATGAATTTCAAATTCCGGAGCGACTGTGCACCCACATCGACCCAATCTCTCTTTCGATGCGCATTGCCAACCTCAGCTCTCGTCGGTGCCAGCATGATCTGTAGGCTATAGTTGCTGGCGCCCAGTAGCAGTGTTCCGAGGACGTTGACAACTAAATGGATTACACGGGACAGCTCATCCATCGTGTCGCTGTCGCCGCGATACAGGACGCCTAGGCCGGTCTTCTTGTCAAGTTGGACGGATGAAGACGGCAATACTGCCCAGATCAGGAAGCCGATGTTGATGGAGAGCACGCTGGCGGTAAGGGCGATGCAGACGGCGAGGCCGCCACGCCAGCCCGAGAAGTTTCTTCGCCACCATGATCTCTTCTCTCTGTCAGAGAGGTCGGCTTCAGCTGGCTCATCGGTGATCTGCTGCACGATGACATGTTGTGCTTTTCTAAAACTCTGATCCGGTGTATGTCTCCTGGTTCCAGTGAATAGGACGCAAATCGCACGCAATTCGCGACGCTAAACCTACCTGTTCTGAAGAAGTTCAATGTCGACACCAGATTTCCCAGGATTCAGTAAGGTATAAGTCGATGCCTTGCTGGCATTCCGCATGTCGTGCAACACTGCAGCAAGTGGTGTTAATCGCTGGATTAAAATCTGTGTCCGCAGATAAACTCTCGGTCAATTGTGAGGCAGATGGTAGGACTTAAGAAGGCTTTCTTTTAAAGCCATGGAGCGCAACTGTTCGTATCACCTGCAGTAAAAACCCACAATAACCAACGTGTATACGAGGCACGGCACCACGAGACCGGTATTGGTCAAATTTCCGGTGTGGCGTTGAGGCTATGCCGTGCGGCGCTCGGATGGCGCAGCTGACATGCAGGCATGAGGATCCTGTTGCGGCAGAAGAAACCAATCAATTTCCTTAACAGTGAAACAAAGCCGCTTATTCCCCACCTTAGACTCGTTCCCTCGAACTGCTAGCACACGAGTGGAGCTTGGCCATAATCTACAAATTGCACGAGTTGAAGATCGAATGGAATAACCATGTTTAGACGGATAGTACCAATGAAACATGCATAATTGAGCCTCAACACCCCCAGCCTACAAGCTGACACGGGTCCCCTCGCCTCAGTTTGGCAGCAACTCTGAAACTCTTCCCCTGATGCCGGCCTGCTCCTCCCCGGTAAATGACATTCCAAAGAACTCCTGCAGGGCTTTCAAGCGCTCAGGCTCAGACTTGCATGATCGTATCACACGAGTCTTACCACCGAGGTTCTCCTTTACGTCACCACCGACCAGCATCAGCTTGCCGTAGATTTCTCCCACACCCTCTTCGTTATCCTCACGAAGGAATTTGACCACGACTGGCGTCACAGTCTGAAAACTGTCCGGAGACTTGCTGGTGTAAAAGTTCATGACCTCGAAATCATTGTGAAGGAACTCAGTTTCCGTGAAACAGAGGAACGAATTCCACGGCCGCTCTGGACCGTTGCGGTATTGGTAAATCCAAACTTCGGGTTTCCGTGGTGAGGTGTTGGTTGCATTGTCAATACTCGCATAGTCAAAGCGGATCTCCTGAGGGCCGATATTCTGCGTGATATGGTGTCTGACGAGCGGCATGGGCTTCCGCATTCCGTCACCACCAAAACCAGTGTCGGATACCCATGTGGTACCATTGGCGAGAGTGATGATATTGACTACGTGTCTCCTGGATTCTGTTAGACAATGTACAGTTGCTGCAGATAGAAGTCCACGAAGGAAGATAGTAGAGGAAGTAGTACGCTGTAGGCTAATACATACCATCCCTGATATTCGCCGTATGGGACACCATTCCTCCGAAGTCTTGGTCTTGCACCAGTAAGGTACACTTGAAAGCCATACGCTCGTAGTACGCTGTTGAAAAAGATACTATGCTCCATGCAGTAGCCCCCACGGCCATTTGCTAGAAACTTTTCAAGAAGTACATGTACGTCGAGAGAGATACTGACATCCTTTGTGTAGTGCAAGGAGAGATTTTCGTACGGGATGGTCGAAATGTGATGGGTATGCAAGGCTGTTAACAGTGTAACGTCCAATGATGGCTTTTGTTCCTTGCGAAACTTGTAGGGCAATGCAACGTGGTCGAAATAGCGCTCGAGCTCTCCAAGTGTCAGCAACAAGTCCATGGTGAACAACAAATGGTGGGATTTCTAAGATGTGTGCGTTTAGAAGCACTTCAAAATCCTTAAATAGAGACATAGTTGGGTAACGACGGACCGAAGCCCGTTAGAGGAAGCCTATGAGTCACACACTGTGAATGTAGTGTCTGAGCGGGCCGATGATCGGCGCACAAATCGATGTTACCTCTATCTTAATATTTAAAGGGGAGAGTAAGTCTGCACGGCAGGGTGGAAAAGAGGTGGGTTTGCTGCTGCGGTGAGTGAACTTGTACAGCAACGCATCGCGTTGACACACAACAGATCTGGTCTTCTTTGCCTCTCAGAGTCAGTATTCTTTTTTGGACAACGAGGAGGCTACTGGAGGCTCAATTGCATCTCGTACTTTGGCTGGAACGAGCCAAGGCTAAACACACCTGCCATTTCAGATAGCTAGCCAACACTCGGCAGCCGGCAAGGCCTCTACTCGCCTTTTCAGACTAAATAAACGCTACCGGTCACGCCATCCCGATGGCTTCAAATGTGAGTCACTGGAAATACCGGAATTAAATGCATTCTTCGCGTGCTGGTGGACACAGAGCTGAAGGACGAAAGCTGGAGGCAGCGGCTTGCGACAGAGTTGGACGAATAGCCGAACCTAAACATGAGCAGGCATAAGCCTTCAAATGGACGTGGTGCTCCGATCAAGATGTAGACGTGCGATCAGCATTCGGTAGCTCGGGTGCGAGCGGTTACGGCTGGCCATCGCTACGGCTATCACCTGTCTCGGGCGCCTGCCTGTCACTACTTCCCGGCCTCTTGTCGTAGCCCAAAGGGTTGCGTCGCCTCCTCATCGCATATACCTACCGGACTAGGCTAGGCTGCAGCGTGAAGACCAAAGACTCACAACTGGCCGCCCTTGACGCGGACGGCCAGGACATGGGCTGAAGTATAGTGTGGGCTGTCGGATCTCGCTGCCGGATCCGGCAGTTCTATGCGAGAAGCTCGGGTCTACGAAAACAGCTGTTGGAATTTCTGTCGTGCATATGACGCTAGTAAGTTGTGGGACTCTTTCAGAAAGGCTTGCCGGCTCCCCACGGCTTTTTAAAAGAAGTTTAGATTGGCCGTCTTTAGCAGGATACACTAAATCCAGTCTACCTCTTGTCAGATGAAGCTACCAACAGGCCCTCTCGTCTTCCCACTACGGGCTACTCTCCCGCCACGCCAGAGCTTACGTGGACTATACACGTCGCTTGTTCCTCTTCAGCCAACACACTCTGCTTCGCTTTTTAAACACCTCGGGGGTGAGGCCAATGCCCACAGCTGGACATATATGTTCAGCAAGCCGCTTCTGAACTTGGATGATTGCAAGGTGGCAGTTGGCTCCTGGAGCGTGGCTGAGGATCCACAATACTACGCTGTTCTGTCCGGGCCTGCGTCTGATGCATCATCCGAGCCAGCTGGCATCATGTCGTATCTATCGATTGTACCAGATCATCGCCGGATCGAGATTGGCTGCATCATTTTTGGCGAACAATTGAAGCGGACGCGAGCAACTACTGAAGCTTCGTATCTTCTCCTGAAGCATGCCTTCGAAGATCTTGGCTATCTGAGGTTAGAGTGGAAAGCCGATGCACTTAATAAGCCGAGTGCAGTTGCGGCAGAGCGGCTTGGATTTGTGTATGAGGGTGTCTTCAGGTGGGTGCCATGATCATAACATAACGAAAAGGCACTTAATCTAACTGTAAAAGAAAACACATGATCGTAAAAGGCCGGCAAAGGGATACCATCTGGTTCAGCATGACGGATACGGAGTGGCCTGGGGTGAAAGCCAATCTCGAGGCCTGCCTTCATGCGGACAATTTTGACGACAGTGGAAAGCAGCTCCAGGGGCTGCGGGAGATCAGATCGTGCAACAAGGCAAACCCAACTGTATAAAAAATATGAACCGGGAGAGGACCCATTGGCGCTGCCGCTGATGCACGCTGAAGGCGGAAGAGAACAATACTGTGGCCCAGCTTAAGCACGAAGAATGACAGCTCGCACAATGACGCACTGAGAAATTCGGCCGAGAGGCACATGCGGAGGAGACCCGGGTACACGGCACCCGCCAAGATGCGGCGATAGACACCCTTCCGCTCGCTAGTTTAGACATAGCCTAATATGGTATGTACACGCGACGATGGAGCACTTCCCACTGGCTAGCCAAAATATTACTTTTAGAGTTGTGCTGATGACGTGATTCGGTGGCACATTTCCCAGCTATGACTCCTCGCCTAGAGCATAGACACCTCACACATACTGCGGGCACCAACCGGATTCCAGTGGTCCTCTGTTTCATGATGCATCCTGCAATGCTGAACCGCCGTGGCAATATTTGCTCGAGCTTGCAGATTACGTCCCGCTCCCATTAATTCAAAAAGCGTGAATAGAACTTGTGGGTCAAACCACTGTTCAGAAACCATCTGATCGTCCTAAGCACCATTGAATCTCTTCTCCTAAAGCTCGTGAGACACCCCTGGCCTATCACAATGGCCCTCTCAAAATTGCTTCCGGACGTGCCCTCCATCGGTCTCCAGGCCCCAGACTTCCCCATCGCGGCGAAAGCGTTTCAATTTGCAATGCAGCACTGCGATGCTGCAGTCTACAACCACGCAGCCCGAGCCGCTTACTGGGCTATGATCCTGTCGAAAAAGCTTCCCGAATTCTACACAAGCCACGTGGACCCGGAAGTAGTAGTAGTCAGCTGCCTCCTCCACGACATGGGCTGGGCGAGATCGCAAGAGCTATTGTCTAGCGACAAGCGCTTCGAGGTTGACAGCGCAAACATTGCCCGAGACTTTATACAAAAAGCATTCACAGAGTACGACCCTGGAACATCCGAGTCAGGAGAGTGGAGCAACGCTAGAGCTCAGCGAATGTGGGACGCCGTTGCCCTTCACTCTACACCGTCCATCGCACGGTTCGCAGCGCCTGAAGTTGCGCTTACGCACCTGGGAGTCATTGCCGATTTTACTGGCCCTAACCTTACTGGGCCAGGCGGAGAACAGTTGATCAGTTTGGCGGAATACCGTGCTGTGATGGAAGCCTTTCCACGCGCAGGTTTCGACTGCGAAGGACTGAAAAGGATTACGTGTTCGCTCTGCCGCACAAAGCCGGAAACTACCTTTGACAACTGGGTTGGTGGATTTGGAGTTCGATACGGAACGGATGGTACTGGCTCAGGGAAGGAAGCGTATACTCGTGCTTGGGAAGAAGCGCAAGCTGTGACCGCTCTGCTACCCAGCCTTGACAATTTGGAATCGCTTGACAAAGCAACAAAGACAGCTCTTTGAGAGGGGTAGTTGTTCTGTTACCCATTTGCTGGAGATCGACTTCCATAGCCCTGGTTGGACGGGGAATACCAATTGAACGTGCGTAGTCAAGCCTTAGTTACAAGAGATTCAATCGCTATTCAAGATGGACCGATTCGTATGCTACGCTTGGCTCACGGTGCTCGTCTCTGGTCATTGCCTCGTATCTCTTCCACAGGCCACAAAAGAAAGGCGTTGTATTTAGGCGGAATCAAAGGCGTGACAGCATCAACAACTTGGACTGCCAGCAAAGGCGCCCACCAGCATTTCTCACCACCCAGGCGCTTGACCAAGATGAAATTGTGAAGGAGGAGAATTAAAGCTGACGGCCTCTGTACGAGTATCATGCGGAGGAAACCATCACTGATTTTGTATAGCCAGATCAGCGAAGCTGCGACGACTGAGGGATACTGTTGGTCATTTAATGTTGCACCACTGCCCTTGCTGGCGGTGAAACTTGCTACTTCAGCGAGGGAAAACGCTCCCCGAAGTTGTGCAAGAGCTTCTTTGCAAAGCGCAGTCTCGATTTGGGCATCGGAGTGGGTGCAGTCAGCCATCTCATCAAAGGAAATGCTATCCCAAAGTTCCTCGAGACATCTCAACTTGTGGTCGTCTTCCAGAGTTATCTCAGTGAACGGGGCGAGTGCTGTGAGATCAGGCGAGAAGTACTGCAACCAGATGGCGAGAGGGCCTGTTTGAATCCAGCGCCTGCCACGATCGACAACACTGACAACGCCTCGGATGAGGTTCAGCCAGTCGAAGAGGGCACCGATCTCAGCGCTTTGAGCATCTGACGGTGACTCCTTCGACGCCGGGATGTAGCATACTGTCAGAAGCGAGAAGGCCAACAGAGCCTCGCAATTGTGGGCGGTTATATTGGCAATTGCAGAATGAACCCCGGACAGCGCCTTGTCCTGGTGCCTGGCGGCGACGTTGCCGTAGACTGCTTTGTCTTGTGGGTGTATATGAGCCATGTGAAGGGCAGAGAATGCCAGGATACTATGCAACAGAAAGCTGTGGTCAAAGGCCAGCTCTATTACCGAGCCCTTCCATGTTCGCTGCACTTCTGTGCCGTCTGCAACGGTGAAGGCAGTTGACGATGTGAATTGATGGAGCAGCCGCATGTCATCAACTGTGTAAAGCGATGATGCTGCCGTGAAAATTCCAAGAGAAGGGTCTATGGCGTCTTCTCCCTGCGGAAGTAGGGGTTTCGGCGTACTGTAGTAGAAACTACACTGGAGCCCCAGACGAGTGCAGTTGTGGCACCTCGGTTTTGTCTCATCGCACTAACCACTGTCAGTTTTCTCAATCCACATGGGGTCTGGCTTCGGAGCCTACGCGGACTCCGACCTCCGAGGTCAATGCGCAAAAGCAACACTCACCTTAACTCTCCGCCTCTTGCATTGTAAGCACCCAGTCCTGGTCTTTCGACTCTTGATGGACAATTGACGGCTTGCCATTGTATACAAGACCTTGCACTGGCGAACTTTATGAGCGCTTCACGTGGACCGGATGACACCGGGAGTAGACGTTTAAGGGAATTTTGTTCGAGGTGATGAGGTAAGGGGCCGAGTGATCAGGGAGAGAAACGAATGACATGTTCTCGTCGGAAAATAGCCCACATTCCCTCCGTGCACGTGCGGCGGCTCGCACCGGTCGCACCGACTACCAGCCGATTGGTCAAAATGTTTACTCAGAGCATCCATACCATCTCCTCTTTTGGCCTCTTGGTTGTTCCGAGTCAAAAAGGTGTAGTATAAAGAGGTGTTCACTTAGGTGCAATTTTTCTTTTGCAATTCTACACAAGCGCCTACCTTATCATCGTCTTTGACTGTGACCTCAAGATATTCGCATCATGGCAGAAAATTGGGAGCAACTGGGCGAGAAAAACCCAAAGTATCAAAAGGTCGGCAGCAGACCCGGTGATGCAGAGTACTTCAGGCTGATACTACTCCAGGCTTACGACACACTTTTGCAAACGCCCCGACCCGCCACACCAGCTGAGCTACGTGCCATATACAGTGCAGCCAAGTCTGCAAACGGCAACAACGGTAGTAGCTATGAAGACAACGGCCGCATCATCGCGGAAGACATTTCCATTCCGCTTCGAGACGGCACAACGACCATAGCAAGACTTCACAGGAGTAAGCAGGCAGCCGCTGGGCCCGCTCCTCTTGCAGTCATCATTCACGGTGGGGGCTATATTACTGGAGACCGCTTCGACGAATCCTGGACTTGCCAAATCTTAGTCGAGGAAATTGGCGCCGTCGCGCTGGCAATTCAATACCGCCTGGCACCAGAGCATCCTTTCCCAACCGCAATCCACGATGCTTGGGATGCTGTCAAATGGGTCAGTATCTCAGTCCAGCTGAAGTATCCGAGGAAGCATGCTAAGCTGATCTTGAAAAGGCTGCCGAGAACGCCGCGATACTGGGTGCAGACCCAACAACGGCCGGATTTATCGTAGGTGGCAATTCGGCAGGCGGCAACCTGGCAACAGTCATCGGATACCTTGCCAAAAAAGAAAACTTCTCGCCATCTATCACAGGCTTAGCCCTCCAGGTCCCTGTGATTTCTGGCGAGGCTGGACTTCCGGAGCACCTTCGGCCGGAGCTGCAATCATACGCGGGCAGCGGAGTTGATGCACCCATCATGAACTCCAATGACGTTCGCATGTTCCTCGGTCAGTAGCATACCTTCACCTCGGAACGCACGCTTAGCTCACGCAAACTTCAGGTCACTACAATCCCGACCTCACCTCTCCCTTATTCAATCCATGGGCGCCTGACGTTGAGTTGTCTGGATACCCGCCCGTGTTCTTTCAAATTGCTGGCATGGATCCATTGCGCGACGAAGCTCTTCTGTTTGAAAGGCATCTGCGTCAGGAGTACAAAGTGCCGACACAGCTGAAGGTTTACTCAGCGCTGCCTCATGCCTTTTGGTTCATGCCTTTGCCCGAGTTTGCCGACGCAGCTGAGCAGGCCAGACTGGACTACCGGCATGGAGTGCGCTGGCTCATCGAGAAAAAGGAAAATGCTGCGTAATTGCTTTGTTTAAGTACGAACATAGTATTTACGTAGGGATGGGTGGATATTCTGGCTTAGTCCCATCTCGTATTGTACATATTATCTGCTAGTGGAACGTGGTGACGGGATAATGTACATGTTTTCCTACAGCAAGATCGAGAAGTGGCCAACAGAATTTCAGCACGGAGCCAGACTTGACCTCGAGATGCCGAAGGCTGAATCTACGTTCTTGTTTTTTGCACCAACTTTTCTACGCCTGATTCACGTCATCTTTGCTCCTAGAGCTCCACACCCGAGGGAGATACGATCTCGATGCGACCGAAAGGCCTGTCGGCGCTACGGAGCTCGGAAGCTCTTCATACGCCGTCACGCTTGACTCTATTACGAGCCTCCACACCGGCATGACGCTGCAACCGTACCCGCTCCATACAACGAGCAGGCAGCGGTGAACAAACCCTGGATGGCCAAGGGTGGCAGCAATTTCCTTGACCCAAGAAATGCATGGTAATGAACGAGTTGACTAAAGATTCCATCGTCTGGATGACACCAAAGTAACAGTTCCAGGGATCCACTTCGAGGCAGACTCGGACCCGGCATCTCGCCTCTCAAACCTACGTGGAGCAAATCAAGCTGTATGTAAAGATGATTTTTGGTAGACAATATAAGGCCACTATCTAAGCACTGGAAACAGTACGGCATCTTACTTTTTCAAGTTCGACAATTTTGTTTCCCATGGAGAATGTGTACTAGTTCAGTTTCTGGAATGGTTTCCACATGGTTATCTTCTGTTCCCCAGCAGTCCTCTTAAATCTTACTGCCGCAATTACGTGGTTCTCTTTCTGTAGACAAGTCTAGCTTCTGGATTTGCCATCATTTCAGCACCGACCACTAATGGCTTTGGTGGTCCTTGCTCAGGCGCCAATTTCCAGTCGTAATGAGTAAGAAGATGGGAGAGCACAATTTTGATCTCATTCGACGCGAAAAATCTTCCAGGACATGCTGCAGTTCATTAGACTCTTCATTCTCAAATACTGTCAAATGAGTGAATGACAAAAACATACCATGAATTCCATGGCCAAAGCCGAGGTGCTCTGGCGTCGTGGTAACAAATTGACTGGAATTCTCCCTGCCTGGAACCTTGCGCATGTTGAAGAAACGGTACGGATCAAATCTTTCCGGGTTCTCAAAGAATTGAGGGTCCCAACACCCATCGTTAAGGATGGCGATGTGGCATCCTTTAGGTAGAAAGGTGCCATCAGAAAGAGTGACGTCCTCGGAAGGAACACGCTGAGCGCTGGCTGCAAGTGTAGCAGAATCCAGTTAGGCACCTGATTAAATACTGCCCCGAAATAGAAACTTACTGAGGGAAGTTGGCTTCAGCCTTTGCGTCTCCTTCAAGAAGCTGTCCATGAACTTGAGTTCGTACAGCGCTGTCTTCTTCGTCAACGAACCCCCGCTCTCTCGCAGAACCTGTTGGATCTCTCCACGCATTGGTTCGAAGAATTCAGGGTGTGTACAGAGCTGGTACAGCACCTCGACTGTCATGTCTGTGGTGGTGTGCATAGCAGCTGCTGTCAAACCCAACTGTGCCTCAATAAGATCCACGGGGCGCCCCTTTGCCACGTCCAGCATCATCGAAATGGTATTCTTGCTCGTAAGCTTCCCGCTCTGGTTCTTCTTTGCCTGCTCCCACTGTTGCTTCATGATGTCAATCTCCGGGCCAAGCACGCACCTAGCGCTTTTAACCGCCTTGCGCAACCGGCCGCACTCGGGAACGAACCAGTGAACAAGAGGCCGGATGCGCTCAGGCCAGAAGCGGAGGGCTCGGGCGGCGTCGAAGGCCAGTACAGTGTAAGAGACCGCGATCTCAAGCCATGCAGAATCGCGGCAAAGCCGAGTGCCAGCAAAAACCCGGGAAGAAACACGCGCGACAAGGCGATAGATGGGTTCCATGGGCCGGACCTCTGTCCATTCAGAGGGGAAACCTAGAATTGATTCGGCGGCGAGAGCAGTCTCTTCAACTATCTCCGATATCATGGTTCCGAGGCTCTGGGTAAGTTTCGTCCGGATCATATCCTGGAGCATGTTGTGATTGAGCAGTGCATGGAAACCATCGAAGCCAGGAATCTCAGCCATGAATGTCTACCCATGCGGAGTTGTCAGAAAGGTGTCGAAAAAGACCAACTACTCGTACTATGCGCCGATACTGACCTTTTTGCTTGCATCGTCAGTTCCAAATCGAACGTCGCTTTTGATTTCCGCGAAGTACCTTGAGGGCAAGATAATCATGACGCCAGCCTCGGTATAGACCTGGAAGGCGCCCTTGGCCTATTTCGTTTGCATCCATGTTAGCCTGCCCCCGATCGATAACGTTCCTCTTTTTGCACTGCCACTTACCTTCCTCTTACCATCTGCCAAGATTGAAAGCGCAGACTCCCCATACGTCTTCTTTGCTTCTCTGGGGGAATGGCCATCTTTCGTAGGCCCAACGACTTGTATTCCATCGTACAGTTCGTTGTGTTTCATGAGCCAATACGTACAGAAAAGCACACATGCTGTGAATACAGCCGTGATGATGTAGGAAGTAGTATTGGAGATGGTGCTGCCGGTTGTATCCATTGTTCCGATGGTCAGTTGGAGCTCAATATCTCCTGGTCTGAAAGAGAACCGCAGTATTTATATCTCAACACTGCTAATGGCTATGGAAAGTTCGGATGATGCAAACCTCGAGATGGCTTTGCACGGTGAAAGGACGAGTTACGTGACACATGCTACCGAGAAGTCTATCTCCTCCGCCCTGCAGATCCACTCCTACCTCCACTCCGCCCAATTATTTCCTAATTGAGGAATGTGGCAAATTATATCCCTCGCTAATAGCCAGCCTGTCATGGTGTTGCATTTCTCGACCAATGGATAAGCTTCGATGAGAGTCTATGGAGGCGGGAGTGGAAGCAGGAGTGGATCTACAGGGCGGAGGAGATGGTATATTCGTAGACGAGTTGACGAAAAGGCTGGAAATTGTGGAAAGGCTTGCCCAGTAGGAGAACGTCTGACTCGTAAAAGACTTTAACATGAAGCTTTGCCATGATTCAGCGGCTGCTGATTGGTTAGGGGGTCTTCTGCAAGTTATAAAGAGTCTGCAACAAAGCGAGCGGGTCGGTTCTTCAGCGATCCGACCAGAATGCGGAGACTAAAGAAGGCACGTGCTTAGGAATCGCTAATCGGTCTTACGGTTCGGAGTTAACATTATTTCCACCGCGCTTTAATGAAGAACCGGCCAGCTCCCACTTTTTCTTCTCTATTGCTTTACCTAGGTAACTACCGCATTTCCTAGCCTAATTTAAGACCCGTGGTTAGTCATGAATAGCCCTCTGTCCATTTGTCTTTCCGCTGATTCGTTGCGGTCTAGCTCGTGCACGAGGTTCTCGAGAACACCAATATCCTACCACCGATGAAGTTATTAGGCCCGCTATACACGATGCTGGTGGCGAGTACTATGTAATTGTCGTTGAGCTTGTATGCAATTGTCGTTGATGTATGCTAGTCGGATTGGCAAGCCTGCCGATCCGCGGAGCTGTCTGACCTCCCTCTTCCAAATATATCCTCAGGCCAACGCTTCCCGACCCACACGATTATGTTGTTACTCGACGTCAAATTACTTAAGCTCTTATAACCATCCTTAGCAAAACCGCAGTATAAAGTGAGTAGCATTTTAACGTCATTGCGCATCTGACCCCGTGTACGCCAGACTGGTTGCCAACGGTGCATCACACGGCCTCGTTTGCCTGAGGTTCTAACTCGACCAGTCTAACGAGTTTTGGTCTGGCCGGCATTTTTCGCCTATACCCCGAAGTAAAAGTTCCAGGAATCCGCATCGAGGCAGACTCGGACTCGGCATGTCACCTCTCAGCACTTCATGCACTGGCCCCTTTGATAATCCCTCATGAGCGCCCATACAGGAATCAGGCTGCAGTGCACCCAACTCTCGCCCTGCTCATGTGGTAATATCAGGCCAATTGCCGTACGTGCTCGGCTACCGACTGCGGGCCGATCCGCGTCAGTACTCAGATTACCTGAAGCGGCGCATATGTTGCAATAATGCCGTAAAGTTGCTCAATGACGTGGTGAGGGGTCTACACTGGCACCGCGCCACTAAACAGCCCGGACGGGTGTATTCCTTTGATCTGCAAGATCCCAACTGATTCTTCACCGAGTGGTGCGTGCTGAACTTCATTTCCTTCGGTGACAGGGTGGCCTACCGCATTTCTTCCTGGCCGGATTCCACACTCCCACACTTCAAATTGGCCAGTGGCAGCTTATTGTCACTCGCCCTGCTGCTCGCCCGATCCAATCTTCTTGCATGACTTCGTCGACAGTCACGCTGCTCTGATCAGCTCATCGCTCACAGCAAGCGAGAAGGAAACTGCCGTGTCCTGGCTTGGAACCGACACGATGGAGCACTACGAATTTCTCCGCAGTGATATCCAGCAGCATGGTTGGTGTTGCCTGCAGTTTGTGTCAGGGTTCTCGATTCAGCCGGACCTGGAACTTCCCTGTGGCCTGATTCAATGGCATCTGGTGGTTACACTACGCTTGTAACAACGCTAAAGTGTGTACCACAGGTCCCGAGAAAGGTTACACTCATCCGCAAGGCGTTACACGAGTCCAAAGCCAAGAAGACTTGATGCTTGCTTTGCTTTGAATGCGGCTACCACAGGGATAAAATATTTCGCAAAAAGAAAGCGACACGCAGCGCATCGAAACCGATTGCGTTCAAGTCTTTTAGAGTGCCATGTGGAGCTACCTTTGACGAAACAACTGAGGTAGTACCAAGCCACATGACGTTTGGAATGAAGGGTCGTAACACAAGGTTACGGTGTCACTGATGAGAGGAAAAAGAAACGGTGTGCACGGGCGCTTCGCTACATCTGCTTGGGCACTTTGAGATCAAGATCACGTCATTCTCGGCCGGAAAGGCCTGGACACGTCATTTTCGTCTGGAAATGTCTGCATGCGCCTGCAACTGCCTTTTCGAAAACCAGGATGGTGGTGCGCCATCAACGATCGATCAACGATCAGTCGGATATCTTGCGGCGTCATCTCGCGTGTCCCAGGGCGATGGGCCTCTGGAGACAAAGGAAAATGCAGAGAGAACACATCCTCTTTCCAAGATCCTTTCCACGCAGTATTACACATATATGTCTGCACTGAAGGACCCCGCAGGAATATGCTGGTCTCCGCATCACTGAAGTATGCTATCGTCATTCTTCCGCTGGTGTTGCACGGTAAATGGCTTCGCAGTCTAGTGAAAAGGAGGGGCTCATCTACCGGTATGGTTGTCCTTCCCACTCGTCTCGTTAGCCTTCCCTCTGCTCATCACACAACATGAACATCAACCAGCCTGCTGAACAATACATTGTTATTCCTGGATGGCCGAAACGAACCGCCGTCCGTGATGTGGAGAGCCAAAGTTCAAGCCCTCCGGTCCGCCGACTGCCTGGAACAGGCTGGATGCCGACCAGAGTAAGGAACCACTTCATTGCCATGCTCGGAGAGTTTGTGGGAACTTGCTCGTTCCTATTCTTTGCGCTTTCCGCAGCGCAGGTGGCAAACACGGTAGTCGCCGACAGTTCCGACTCAGACACACCAACTACACCAGACTTGCTCTTCATAGCTCTGGGCTTCGGTTTCTCGCTTGCAGCCAACGTCTGGGTCTTCTTTCGTATTAGCGGAGGCCTGTTTAATCCCGCAGTAAGTCCTTCTTCGTCTCACCCGTGTTCACTGAAGTAATTATATGTATAGGTAACGCTGGGATTATGCCTCATTGGGGGTCTTGGCTGGGCCCGAGGCAGCTTCGTATTCATCACACAGATCATGGCAGGAATAGCCGCCGCTGGCATTGTGTCCGCCCTCTTCCCAAATGAGATGAAGGTTCGAACAACGCTGAGCAGCGATACGTCGGTTGTACGGGGTCTCTTTATCGAGATGTTCCTGACCGCCATGCTCGTTTTCACAGTATTCATGCTGGCTGCGGAAAAGCACAAGAGCACCTTCCTTGCACCCATCGGCATCGGCTTGGCACTCTTCGTGGCTGAACTGTCAGGCGTCTACTTCACTGGAGGCAGTCTCAATCCCGCACGCTCCTTCGGCCCAGACGTAGTACTCGGCAACTTTGACGGCTATCATTGGATCTATTGGCTTGGTCCTGCACTGGGTTCCATCCTTGCAGTCATCATGTACAGGCTCATCAAGTCACTGGAATACGAAACCGCCAACCCAGGCCAAGACTTCGACGAGAATGAAACCAAAGCTTTCCAGCCCGCCAGCGACCCACCAGCAACTCGCGAGGACGTCAGACGCCCCGCCGCACCCATGATCCAAACTGGTAAGTCTCCGCCATTTTATAAACAGCCTCAAGCCTTCACAGTAACCGATTTACTACAGATGAACCTCCGACCAACATCGCTCTGGTGCCCACGACTACGAACCATTCCCACTCGGTAGCCGCTGAAGGCACGCCTGACAAACATAATGGAGATTTCCACTGAGGAAACAGCTCCTGCCAGCCCAAGTATCAACAATAGTTGATGGCTGCGAAATCAGTGCGAGGAGAGGGGGAGCTACGCAAGTGGGCTTTGGCTGTAATAGTGTAATGATACTAAGGCGCTCTTTTTTTTCGTCAAAGTGTTAAGCAACAATGGCTGTACGTTATAAGTCATCTGGCAAGGCTGAAATTGTCTCATCTCTCGTTATGAAATTGCTTTACCTATATTTAATTGGGCCTGAGTCTAATTTATAAAGATGTAGTTCAGTAACTCCGGGTGCTAAACTATGAAAAACTCCCAAACCACCTCGTCCGTCTCCTTGTTCTCAATCACCATCAGCCACTTTGCCTTATTTTCTTATTTTTGCCTGACGTATCAGAGTGACCTCTAATGATTTATGAGTGAGATGCTCCCCATCCTCTCCGGCTCATAGCAAACGCCAAATCGCTCCTGCTCGGCAGCCCAGTCTCAGATCATAATTACAACACAGAAATGCTCCCGACCCGCCAGATCGTAAATTAGTTGTACAAGACCAAGGCCTTCTTTGTAGTTCTCCTGGTGTAGGTCTCCTAGGTAGGCTGTAAATGGTTCGTTTGCGTCGGCGATGTTGAGTTGCTTATTGGAGGAACAAAATTGAAGAATTGCACGACTATAAATACCCGTCAGAAACCATGGCGGACATTTCAAACATAACCATGTTACAATCTTCGACGCTATAGCCACTTATCTCATTCTGTTACATGGTCGCCAGTGAGACACCCGCCTGAGGACCTGAAAATAAGAAACGCACTGGGGCTGCATTCAAAAAAAAACTGTGTTGGCTACCAAAGATTGCCAGGTACTATTCGCTGTTACCACCGCTGTCCTTCCCGTGCCGCTTCCCCAATGTCTCGGCTCTCTTTCTCAACACCTGTGGTTCCAGCCCGCTCGCCTAAACTGTGGAGCTCTGTTGCGAGCCGTATTTACATGCTGCAGCTCCTATCCCCGATTTCTATTCAGCAACAGTCCGCAGCTGTCACCATGCCTTTCTGCGCTACACTTTTGCGACAATTAAGCGCATTTTCATCAATCCACTTTACGATACAACTTTCACGCACTCGTTGCACAATTACTTCCCTTCTGGATAGAGATGCTGCCGTTTCGGCCTGGCTGGCCTGGAGAAAGTAGAGGAGGGTGGAGGAGAATTTGTCACGGAAGCTGTTTTCGGTCGTATTGTGGCAAGGCTGCATCAAGGCTCTCACTTGGCAAGATGTCTCAATAAAGACTCTGCTGGCGGCGTGTTGTGCCATTTAGGATAGGGAGTACATGTCACATTTTTTGTCTTGTTAAGTAGGAGCCATGGTAGCGTTACGAAAGAAAATAGCGCATCAATTGGGGAGAGTCGCATCTCTGTGACATAAAATTTTGTCCTAACGTAGACAGTGGCAGTAGAAGTGTGGAGGCCGGAAGCAGTGTGGATCTCCAGAAACAGTGAGGCATTGACGAATACGAGTAGCAGGAGATGAAAAGGCCTCAACGCTGCCAAATTCAGCCATTGCTGTCTGAACAGGCCCCATCTTCCCGGCGCTGTGGTTAGCCCATGTCACATGTCAGCGGATTGACTGTGCGTCACACTGTCGATGGGTTGGCGCCAGGTCCTACGCATTTCAACCCTGTGCGGTAGCGGGCCTGAATGCGGGGTTGGCTGTCCAGCTGGTGGAGAACGTTTCCCAATTGATCGAATGGAACACGGTAGAAGAAAAAATCAGGCGAATCTTCTCCGATGTGGGCGCACGATCCGCTCATGGTGCTGCGATGTTTCCTCACAAGTCCCACTGATTTTGCAACGGGCTGCGGCTCGCGTTTGTCCGCCTGTCAACTGGTCCTGCAGAAAGCACGAAGGAATACTGCAAGATTACTTGCATCAATTTTCTGAGAATCAGGGGCCGTGCGCTGCTCGTTTGCCGGCTCACTGCCGGTTTGATGCGGTCAGCGACCGACTGGTTGCTGCTGGCGGTTAGCAACCACAGACCAGTTTTGGCAAAAGCGACGTCCAGCCGCTGGAGTCCCATCGCTCCTTCGCACCCCTCGTTCAGATCATTGTCCACAGCTGCACTAATGTAGGGCAGCAGGGGACGGTGGACAGCCCCCAGTAGCATCGAGTGCATCGTGAGCATTGAGTGTGGGGCGCAGTAGAGGGCCACCAGCCAATTTATTCAGCGCAGAAGACAAAGAATCTAGGTGTAATAATGGGTAGCCTTGGAAAAGATGTTTTGTCGTTGATATAAGACTTTCATTGCGAATGTGTTAGGGCGATGGCGTGAGAGCAGTCGCGGCGGTGGCTGTAGGTACAGTACATACAGTAGGCGGCGGCTAAGTGTGGAACGGGCCGCTGAGGATCGAAACCCGACTGGCAGGTAAGACAGCTAAGACTTGTAGGGATGTCGGCTTAGGCAAGATGCGTAAGCCACGGCGTCGGCTAAGCCCTACCTACGCGAACACGTCGTTACGGCTCCAGAATTCGGCAAAAGTTTACCATCTCACCTTTCTGGCCTCTAAAAGGCTTGTTGGTGTTGTGATGGGTAATCGTTTTCAACGCGTGGGGAAAATGACACATGCCAAATCGAAAATCAATGTCCCGTAGCTGACATTCACTGAATGATCCAAATATTAGACATCACCAAAGACAGAAACGGTCAGTAGTGGGACTGAACATCGATTGCAGGCGTAGACATAGAATGAGTCCTACATAGCCATTGCGCTGTTGGCCCTCGAGTACGTCCCGCAGCGTCCCGTCACTGCCGCAGAACCTACCGGAAAATTGAGCTTGGAGTCCACGATCATGAGGATGACGGGTTAGGAGTGATGATTACGAGCCAAATCTTCCCGCAATTGAGGAATGGAAGAGAGATAGTTCCAGGGGCGGGAAGCCATCCTCATTGCGCTGACCGCATGGCCCCACCTCGAGGACGACGTAACCGAGAGAGACGAGCTTCCATCTGTCCAACTAAAGAAAGACCTCACCCTCCTCTGGCCCCGGAAAAAGGTCAGCAAGAACAATCAAAGTGCAAGGCGGTTTGCAACAGGAAGCTCCACGAGACTAAAGCAGGCATACCTCTTCCCATCGTCACGGGAAGGAATACTCCCCTTGCCCAGCTTACCTTGGCGTCCCTGGACCTACTGATCCGAGCCCTTGAATACGGGCTGCATAGTGGGTTGCAGTTGCATTGATGAGCTGCCAGCTGTTCTTGAAGCGGACTACTGAGATATTCGCCGTCCGGATGTGAAGGCTGCTGGGTATAAATATTGAGCAAGCGGGCTCTCAGTCCATCATCAAGCACCATCTCAGCTCACCTCATCTCGCTCCAACTCAAGCCAACCCGTTCCCATTCAATCAACATGCAGTACACTGCCATCTTCGCCATCCTTGCTGCCGTGGCTCCGTTCGCTCTGGCGGACTGCTGCTACAACTCAGGTGGTATTTGCAGGGACGGCACTGCGGGTACCCCGTGCTGCGGCTATGGCGGCTGCAACATCTTCTGCTGCAACTGCGACGGCGGTATGTTCTCTTGAAAGGCAAGGGTGATCAGTCAGAATTAACTAGGCTTAGGCTGCCGCGCTGCTAGCATGACCGGCCTCGCAGCCAGTACCAGCCCCGAAGTCTCAGACGCCGAGGCTTTTAGCCAGGCAAACACCGATGGCACCGGCAACCTGACCCTCGCCCAGTATGCTCAGTACATGGGCGTATCCGAGGATGACGAAGCCTACGTCAAGTGGTTCAACAAGTAAGCAATGCAGCCTCTCTACTACTGGAAAACGTGATACTGATTGACGGGCAGGTTTGACAAGGACGGCGATGGAATCATCACGGCCGACGAAGTCCGCTCCGAGTCTAAAGAGTAAGGCACAGTCATCACTGTCCTCCGGTGATGTAGCTCTGAACCTCTCTCACGGAGTTACTACGCTCGCTTTCGGTTGTCATCAAGGTGGAGGAGTGAGGAAGACCGGAATGTAAGACATGTAGCTGAACTCGCCAAGTAGATAGGTAGAGTGGATGATTCACCCTGTGGTGGAAAGTCCGCCAACATACCCAGTATCAGTACATAGCCTATTGCACGTTTCGGTTTGTAAAGTGTCAGTAGTCGTGGTAATAGGTCTCTCGGTTGGGACGTTGCCGTTCTCCGTCGGGAAAACCCTACATGAATTCCTCCTGAGATTGTAGGCTTCGCATCGTGTCTAGAACTATGAGCTGCTAGGGTCTCTCGGATAGGAAGCTGCCGTCCTCCGGCCGCATCCACGGCGTCGGCAAATGCCCCGATCCGGAGCAGTGCTGCCACTATTTCAATATTTCCGTTCTGACAGGTTAATTGCTGCGGTCTCTGTTGTTGTTTGTTGATCATGTTTGGAGCGCTGCTTTGCTGTTGGGCAAGCTTCTCAACAGCCTTCACTTGTCCTTCTGCAGCCTTGTAGTGCAGTGGTGTTGCGCCCGTACTGTCCTGTACAGGTGTCTGCTCCCAGCGAGATGAGTTGTTCGGCGGCCCTACTGTCCGCAACATGCGATGGCGTTTTGGCGGCATGGTGGAGGAGGGTGGTTTTTAAGCTTCCGTAGGCGACATGGCTGATTTTGCTAAAGAAGGATTGGTGATCTGGTGGATTCCTCTTAATAAGAAGGTGAGGCGGCATTGTAAAGGACATTCTGTCGGTTCGGTATCAGAGCATCCCGTATTCCGGCGCAAGTGGCAGCTTTGGAGCTTACGAGCTTACAAATAACCCGCTGAGGATGTCTTAGCGCACGGGATAAACCTACCATACACCATCATAGAGTTCTCTATGTATATCCCTTTGTATTTCTGCTTGAGTTAATTATCATTTTGAGACCTGCTCACCACTCTCCATTAAAAAAGTCGACAATCATGTCCTCCCCCATCATCCCCCAGACACACCGAGTACTCAAGCTCACCAGCACCCACCAACCTCTCACAATAGAAACCATTCCAGCCCCTCGCGCAGGGCCAGGCAGCGCCGTAATCCGCATCCTCGCCGCGCTGGTTGTCCCCTACTCCGGCGAGGTCTACAGCGGCAAACGGCCCTACCCGCTCCCTGCGCCTTTCGTCCCCGGCGAAGTAGCACTGGGCCGCATCGTCGAAGCCGGGCCGGACGCAACAACGCTCTCACCAGGACAGCTCGTCCTCTTCGACGCCCATGTCCGCGGCCGCGACGACGCCTCTGTCCTTTACATCTCTGGCATCGAGGAGTTCCCGTCGGACGCGGGGCGCAAGCTGGCGGCCGAGTGGCGCGACTCGACGTACGCGCAGCACGTGCGGGTGCCGCTCGAGAACTGCCTGCGCATCGACGAGACACGGCTTCGGCAGCTGGGCTACGGGATCGACGAGCTGTGCCACATGCTGCCCATGTTCGTGCCGTTTGGCGGGCTGAGCGATATCGGTCTGAGGCCCGGGGAGACCGTAGCGATCGCACCTGCTACCGGCATCTACGGCGGCGCGGCCGTGCACGCGGCGCTGGCCATGGGGGCGCGCGTCGTAGCTATGGGGCGCAATGAGAAGGTACTCTCGCGGCTCGTCGCTGTGGATTCCAGGCGCGTGGCGGCGGTGCGCATCACCGGAGACGTCGACGCGGATGCGAAGGCTGTCACAGATGCGGCGGGTGGCCCGATTGATGCGTATCTGGATATTTCGTCGCCTCAGGCGTCCGATTCGACACATTTCCGGAGCTGCTTTAATTCTCTGAAGAGTGGTGGCCGGGTCAGTCTGATGGGCGGCGCGCGCGGGTTTCCGTTGACGACGTTTGAGATTTTGCTCCGAGCGCTGACGGTAAAGGGGACATGGAGGTGTAGCCGTGACCAGGCAATTCAGCTGTTGAAGATGGTTGAAGCGGGAACTTTGCCTTTGGGGAAGGATAGAGGAATGAAACTGGTTGGGAGATTTGGGCTTGATCAGTGGGAAGAAGCATTCGAGACTGCGGCAAAGCATGGTAGTGCTGGAGAAACTGTCGTACTTACTCCTTAGATTAAGGCCGTCAGATTTTCTATCCAATCTTCTGCCCTGACTGGCCATCTTTATACATGCTGATAATGGAAAATATTTGATCATGTGAAAGCTTATGCCTGTGCATGCCATTACCCGACATGTCGCTTCCAAAAACACGCTGCATGGTGGTGGCGGTGGCGGAAGCTGCGGCTGAACTTTGAAAGACCGTGGCGTACATACACTACTAATCGTACCTGGAAGACACTGTGAAAAAAAAGTAAAAGAGGCCAGCACTATATTTTCCTGGCTTTATAGCATTATAGTTTAACCTTCTCGGATACATCTACACTAAAAGCTTTCAGATTAACGAGACGAGATAAACAAAAGGAAAAATGGGAAAACCATCACTACTCTTTATTCCACCCCGTAGAAAGTTTTGCTCTGGAGTTTAAAGCGCCTAAGTTCTGGGCCGGAATGAGTCCAGGTATATGAGTGGAAGCTGCTTGGACCACCACATTCATCACTGTCAGTCCTTTTCAATCACTCCAGTAAAGACTATATGTAGCGGTCTGGTACTACCCCTGCTTACCCGAAGCGCATTTCCAACTGGACATCAGGACATGTAACCAATCCGACACATTGACTGTCGGAGTTTTGATTTCCACATCCGCGCCCCGTGCTCCCCGTCTCGCAGCATTAACCCATCCACCCACCCATCGCGTGCTCTCACACTTGGAACGCAGCTCGCCACCAATTAAATCCTCGCGCTCGACATTCCAGCCCTCAGAGGGCGAAAACTGGCGGCATGCATGCAGACGGCGAATTGAACCTACGAGCGGCCCCGGGCTTTGGCGACTGTCGTCGAGGAACTCTCATGACAGCCGAGGCCGAGGCAGAGGGCACGTTTGCTGGCAGTGTAGCCGGATGGAGGACTCCGTTGGGTCAGAGCGCTGCCGGGCAGTTAGCTCCGCTCGTCGGACGGATGTGTAAGAGAGCGTAGAGTGTGTGGGGGTAGTGCGGCGCTAAGGGCGGCCTGACCACCGCACGCGTGCATGGGTATTCTTGAAGGCCCATGTTGAGTGCGTGAGTGAGTAGACAAGCTCAGGGGTTAAGCATTGCGGTGTTTTGTGGGGGCAGGGGATTGCATGGCGCAGATGGGCCAGACGGTGAAGCGGCGAGCATGGCGGGCAGTTCTGCAGGCCACTGCTGCTGATCGGATTGCAATTGAGGATGCTTGTTTGAAAATTCTAGGTCATAAATATAAAAGAACATAATCCAATAAGTTCCGGGTGCAACGGATCTGGTTGGAGGACGGTGAGGGACAACTCGCTAATACCTAATGTCGAATCAGAAGTTTGATGAAATTTGTGCTTGAACAGACTAGCAAAAAGCTTATTTCATGCGCGGTGAAGATCTTGAACACGTCAGGGGTTGGTGCGCATTTGGGCTTTGGGTTTCGTTGAAGGCCGAGGCTCGCGACGGAAGCTTCGGGTTGATCGGGAATCTTGAGGAGTTGATTTTCCCTGACGCATGACCGAGCTGAACGTTGATATAGAGCTGCTGCCGTTTACTGTAAATTAAAACAACTACCAACTTTGGGAGATCATTCTGTACCATCCAAGACTTCTATTTCAATGGCGGCATCACATCCAACTTAAAGTATTCGGATCAAACCACATCAGTTCGATGCAAGACAATGGGCTGAAGGCGTTTTTCGATGTGCTTCATGAATTCAACACCAGAAATACTGACACTGCTCGTATTTACATGGACAGCGAGAAGAGGCTGGGAGAAGTCGGCGACAGCTCTTCCTTCACCATTGATGCCGGGGCTCCCGCGTTCGCTCCAAAGGCACACAGCAAGGAGTCCATTGCCAGTGGCCTTGATGAATCTCTCAGACTCTTGAAAATGGATAAGGTCGACGTGTACTACCTCCATGCGCCGGATCCTATCACCCTGATTGACGAGATGGTTGATACGATTCAAGAAATGCATCGCCATGGCAAGCTCAGTCGTTCTTACCTCTCGAACTTCCTCCCTGGAGATGTTAAAAAGATCTACAACCACGCCAAATCAACGGGCGGCGTAGTTCTCTCCGTTTATCAAGGAAATTACAGCGCCTTCGCCCGCACCATTGACCAATCTGTTCCCTGTGCTTCGAAAGCTCAACATAGGATTCTACCACTTCCCGATGTCAGGGAGATTGGCATTCAAAAGCTCAAGGGCTTGCTGTCAGAGGGGGTGGAAGTCGAGGTATGAAGGATTTCAACACAATCGGCTGCAGAAGCATTCTCAAGCATTACTAATGGAGAAACAGTACCGTAAAACACTCGATTCGCTAGAGTTCTCCTCCGGCTCATGACCCGTTGTTGCCGAGGATAACGTAACTGAGAATTGTGTGGGAAAGTCGTATTTGTTGATAATGGCACTGAATTGTTACGAAGGTCAAAGCTACCTAAGAAGTGTTTATATAACCTAATGGTGCTGTCCACCGCTAGGCATTGGAGGACAATACTTTAAATGATCGTCGCCAGGCTTTTATAGGCGGCATATGGGTGCTTTCTTAGAAATGAGATGGTCGCGCGCACCTGCCTTTTAATTATCGTGGAAATCTCCCCGTGTTCCCTATCTTGTTCAGTTATTCTATCCTAAGAGGCTGTGCCGTAACACCCCCTTTATGACTAAAGACGTGTTTGACACGTTTAACATTTAGTTAAGATTGAACCTTTTGTTAAAACACATATCTAAAGTTAGTGTTTTCAAAATCCGTCCGGTCTTCTGCCTCTACACTTAGACTAGAATCCTCCAAAGCAGCAATAGGTGTGCCGTAAGTCTCATCTCGCCTCCGGTTCTCAATTATGCATATTAGTCCGTAAGCAATCCCTGTGGCCACCATGATAGCAAAGCAGCACAACATGGCGCTAATACCGAGCGGGTAATGTGGGCTTTGGCTTTCAAGAAAGAATTGTGGGCCGACGATATTGCCAACAGCTGTAAGAAAATGTTATTTTGGGGGAACATGGAGGACTATTAGAATGATCTTACCATAAAATACTGCCACCGATACTGAGCAGAAACTCTTCTTGGTCTCACCGGCGGTGTTTGACGACTGGAGGCTGAGCATTAAGACCCATGACACGTTGTAGAATCCCAAGAGATACACGCCGGCCAATGATGCGGAGCGCTGGGTCTCGATGTCGAGAACTAGAGACGTTGTTTGATTAATTTTCGAACTGGGCATTTCGAAATTCCGACCGCATCCTTACCGTGAATCATCACTGCACCAACCAAAGCTGGCAACGTCCCCATCACCCAGAGAATACACCGTATGTTCGGTATGAAGAATGCGAGCGTCGTACAAAATACCTGAGAAACCAGTGCTACAGCTGCTTGAGGTGTCGCCATCAGGGTTGTCTTGGACTGTGAGTAGCCATAGCCGGAGATGATGAGAGGGTTAAACTGCCAGATGTCACAATTTAGCACATACTTTGCAATAGCTCGCAATACAAAGCCTAGACCCGCATGAGTCTTGCCTTGGGAATGGTGAAGCCTTACGTTGGTGATCCCCGCATTCGTGACCGACTGCGCGATTGTAAAGACAACCACACACCAATATTTCGGATCCCGTACAGCCTCTAGGATCTGTGTGGGCTTCCATCCTCTGTGCTTCTTGGCCTCCGTCTGGTTCTCAGCAGTGCGAATGATGGCAGCCTTCTTCTGTTCTGGGGAGAAGAACCACGCTTTCTCCGGGAGGTCCGGCAAGGCGGCGAAAACAACAATGCTGTAAGCCATAGTAACAGCCCCGTAGATGAGGAAGATATACTGTAAGATTTATGTAAGCAAATCTTCGGAGAAGGAGATGAGTGATCCAACCTTCCAAGTTGGGAGGCTTCCATTGATGTTGCCGATGGCGTAGCTGAGGATGCCACCAAAAATTCCCTGCAACCGTTAGAATTTGTCACTATATCTGCACAGGTATGCAGTATTGGCTGAATTATGAAACCTACAGCGAAAGTGTTATACCAGAGCGCCGTCCGCAGCGGTTGTTCCTCTCTCCGCCACCACATCGAGTTCATCCTCATCAGTGCAGGAAGAATTCCTGCCTCGAATACGCCGAGCAGAAAGCGTACAGTTGCGAGGCCTTCAAAATTGTAACAGACCGCCATGAAGCATAAACAAAGACCCCAGCAGAAGAGGCACAAACCAATATACTTGCCAAGTGGAACTCGAGACAGAAGCCAGAGCGTTGGAAATTCGGCAGTCAACTGAGGTCGTGGATTTTTTTTAGTATCTTAACAAGGTAGAAAAGATTGGGTCCAGGTCATACGTAGCCGAAGTAGAAAATGCTGCCGAGCCAACTGTATTCCTGCCCCTTGAGATTCGTATCCGTCTTCATGCCGTAGACCGCGGCGTATGCCATTCCGTTCTGTCCATCAGAGCTGGGTGAGAATTACGGAAGGGGAATATCCGCCGTGCTCGACGCACCTTGTCCAGAAAGGCGAGTGTGGACGTTATGACAATCAGTGGAAGCGCGATCGAGTCTGTTTTGAGTAGCAGCTTCCTGTTGTGAGCGCAGTTCAATTCCTGCGAGCTATTGTCGGCAACCGTGAGGACATTGTTGCTTGCGGAGTACTTTTGATCATCTGGCGTATCTGTCATGTTTCCGTCAACTTTATCGCATCCCAGATTCTTTCTTCGATCTCGTTGCGCCTTTCGAAAACTGAGATACACTGGAAGCAAGATTAAGCACCACGAAACAGAAGGCGGAGAGGCAAAGAAATCCTAGGCGACTGAGAGCTTGTAGAAAGAAAACAACTAGGGGTTAAGTCGCTCAGACAGGAATTCGAAAGCTCTCTAGGGAATCTATTATTCTTACTGCAGCCTCTTATCTATATTATAACAGATGGAAAATTCTTCAATGACGTGCTTAGAAGATTTAATTAGCAAGCGGTATTCTAGGGTTAACACTCCGTATTAGCGTAGCGCTTTGTCGGTCAACTTAGCCGATAGTGGAATCATAGACTATATATTACGGATCCCACTGAAGTCACCCACTAAAGACACCCACTCAAGAGATAAAAGCCGAGGGAAGCGGCACAGTCGCCCGACCTAAGGCAGCCCCGCGGAACAGGAATAACCTAAACCCCGGACCCACAGTAACATCCTTAACTATTCGCTGCTAAAACCTCGGGAGTAATACGATTATCTATTAAGTTTGTTTTATTTATTCCTTCTTTCTCTCCATGGTAGCGTCTTTTCGTACATAGTCCTTGGGCGAATATTGTTCCGCTATGTTTCGTAATATGAAGTCCTTCTGATGTACGCCCTCTTTACCCACTTCCACAGTTCAACACCAGCGAAAAATAAGATAGTACTGACAAACACAATACCCCATTCCCACGATATACCCGTGTGTCGGAACACCTCTTTGTTGATGACTGGCAAATAGAGAATTGGGAACACCATCACGAACCCACTAATGTTCGCCCAGAATAAAAACTGGTTCTTCCACACGTCGCGGCACCACTGGGGCACCCAGCGGCTACCATCAGTCGGGGGCCGCATGTGGAAGAACGAACGGCGCATGTCGACCATCTCCCATGCCAGAAACAGGACGAACCAGGTCAAGCAGGCGTACGTCGTAGCACGGGCTCGGAACACAAGGTCACAGCTGGCTGAGTAGGTGTTGTTGCAGTTGGTACCAATGGATCCGTCACCGAAGCCGTAAATAACGAGGGAGAAGGCACCCAAGCAAAGCGCCGCCACCCAGATGCCGTAGACGAGCATATCGAGCATAATTTCGGGTGTGAAGACACCACGTTTGAGCTGAGGAGGATAATGTTATTTCAGCGTTACGCAGTTTGAGCAGAATGTTGGCAGGGACGAAACTCACGCTCCGCGGCTTCTTCACCATGATACCTTCGGCCGCCTGCTCGAAACCCAGCCCCATATCCGGCAAACGAGACGTGATCATAACCAACCAGACTATCTCAACCGGGCTTAGTGGGAATACAGATAGCTTTTCTGGACTATTGTCCTTGAAGACCAGGCCGACGAGCAGAATCAATGCCTGCGCCAAATTTTGGGAGAGTACGTGCAGGATAAACTTTTGCACATTGTCAAACATGCGCCGCCCTTCTTCGACCGCATTGAGGATTGACGCGAAGTTATCATCGGAGAGGACGATGTCGGATGCGTCTTTGGCCACGTCGGAGCCGGATTGGCCCATAGCGATACCAACGTCAGCGCGCTTGAGGGAGGGTGAATCGTTGACGCCATCACCAGTCTGTAAGATGTATTAAGCTTTACAGGCTGGCCCAGATTTGCACTGAAAAAAAAAAAAAGTTGGACGGAATTTGAACCTACCATGGCAGCAAATTTTCTCCGCCGATGCAGCGCCTCAATCATCCGTACCTTCGTGCTGGGCGCACACCGCGCAATCACGAGCGGCAGCACCGGCAGCATGTCTAGCTGGTCATCGCTCATCTTGTCGAACTGTGCCGCTGTCATGACCATGGAGTCAGCGGTGTCTTTATTCAGGTATTTCGTCTCCTCCGCCGATGGAAGAATTCCGACATCGGCAGCTATGGCGCGCGCCGTCCCCGGGTGGTCGCCCGTCACCATATGCACCACTATGCCCGCTGCATGGCATTGTCGGACAGACTGCGCTGACTCTGGGCGCGGCGGATCATACAGGCCGATCAAGCCGCGGAATATCAGTTCACTCTCGACCATGCTACGGTCTATATCCTGGCTGGAGTCATCCGTACTTGGTCCGTTGAACGGTCTGCTCGCCAGGGCAAGGACGCGGAGGCCAAGGGCTGCAAGAGCTTCCATATTGGCCAGAATGGCGTCACGCAGCTCAGCATTCAGGGGGTCCTCTGTCTCATCATCCAAGCAGATGGACGTGCACGAGTCGATGATGCGCTCAACCGCACCTTTGGTAAAGACGTGCGCTTCCCCTGTCACCGTTTCCTGGTAAATGGCCGACATCTGTTTAATGTCCGAGTCGAAAGGAAATTCCGCCAACAGTTTCCATGCCGGCGGCTGCATGCCGTCTTTTCCGGATGACGTAAGCTGAGTGCGATTCCAGTTGAAACGGGATGCGAAAACTTGAATGGCAATTTCGGTTGGGTCGCCGCGGGCTTTCCAGTCATTCGAGGAGTCTTGGTGGACGACAGCGAGATTTGCGAGGGAGGCCACTTTGAGGTATTCTTCTAGGCTGGTGTTGCCTTCGAGAAGTTCGTGATAGTCCTTTGCTGGACCTGTGTCGACAGTCTCGAAATTGATTTCTCGCGGCTGCCGGCGGTCGAGATATACGTCGCCCACGGTCGGGTTATACGGCTCGCTGGACTCGCCGATGGAATAGGTGCCGTGCGAAGGAATCCAGGCCTTCTTCGCAACCATCTTGCCTTGGGTAAGCGTACCGGTTTTATCTGAGCAGATATCTACTGGATACTGAGTGAGGTTCATAAAAAAGCATTTTTGACGAGGTAATCTCACCTGTAACAGCCCCGAGCGCTTCAAGAGAATTCAAGTTGCGCACAATTACATGCCTTTTTACCATCCTCTTCGTGCCAACTGTCATGGTGATGGTAAGCACAACAACCAAGGATGACGGGATCATACTGAGACCAGTCGCAACAGCGTATATGATGACCTCCTGCTTGTTGCTGAAGCTGTTGGCCGCAAGCACAATGATCGCGCATAGAATGGCCGTCCCAAAAAGGATGATTGCAAGCCAAGACAGCTTCCGCTGCAATGGTGTGCCCTCGTTTACTCCGAGAAACTTGCCGACTACATCTGAGATAGTCAAGATCCATGCTTCGGCGTAGCGATGCGGCTTGGTGGTGCCGTCTGGCTTGCGCTTCACTCGCCGGCGTCTGGAGCCCTTGGCTCGTAGTGCCGCTGCTATGGACCCGATCTCGGTATATACCCCGGTGGCAAATACGATGCCCCTTGCTCTCCCCTTTGTGACCGTGGAGGAACTGTAGGCAACGTTGAGCCGGTCTCCAGGGCCAGTGTCTTCGTCGAATATGGCGCTCGCGTCTTTGCGCACAGGGAGGGATTCGCCGGTGAGAAGAGCCTCATCGGTATCGAAATTTATGGTCTCTATGAGGCTTTTCAAAGTCAGTGCTGCCTTATTGGTCAACAAGGAGGTGCAATACGCACCGGACATCAGCGGGGATCGTCTCTCCAGCTTTCATCTCTATCATGTCTCCTGGGACGACCTCAGCGGTGGGGATTGAAACGGTCAAGCCGTTGCGAACTGCGTTTGCTGTGGGAGAGCTCAAAGACCTAAGGGAGTCCATGGTTTTCTGTGCCTGAAACTCCTGGACGAACCCAACCCCAATATTGATGAAAAGAACGGCTGCCAAAACGCCGCCTTCGATCCAAGCCTTGATACCGAAACTGACCGCCATGGCCATAATAAGAATCTGCGCATTTCGTCAGAGCCCGGGTCCATTCAAAACATGGGGATGGTATCACCAAAGTCATGGCGTTAGCAAACTGTCCAAGCAGGATCTTTACAGGCTGTACAGAGCCCGTATCTCCAAGCTCATTCCTCCCGAAGCGCTCCAGTCGACGCTTAGCTTCTGCGCTGGTAAGTCCATCTTGAGGATTGGCCCCTGTTTCCTCGATGACTGTCTGAAAGCAAAGCGCGTGGGCTGGTTTGGAGAGAGGCTCATTGGATTGCCCAGAAATGTGAGCGTCACGCTGTATCTGTTCTTGCTTTCCCATCGTGGAGGAGATTGAAGAGCAGGCGGTACGGTACTGCATCCTCATTCCAAGGAAGAGAGATGCATATAAGTAGAACAGCCGAGCCTTTAGCTGGAAGAGGCACTTGGCGGTATGACAAACTGCAGTCCTTTGTGTTTCTTGGCTGCCCTACCTGGCTAGCAGCGGCCAGCCTGCTGGAAATTCTCATTACACGATTCGTTCCGAACATGGCTAGCGTCATTACGTCCACTGAAGACCGGTGCGTTTCTGCTGCGGAACATGTTGTCATCACTTCATTGTTGTCGTGCACGATAAAATACCGGGTTCGACAAGCCTTGGCGACATGGAAAAGACGGACATTCTGCATAGGCCTATTGTTTTGTCCAATAAGTCGGCTTATCACTTATATTACTATGTATCTATTTCGCCCAAATACTGTTGTCTCACTAATTTGTCCATAAACACTAGTGTGGCGGTCAAACGCATCTCTTTCATAGAACGTTGCATTGGAAGAGCATAGATCTCATGATTCGGAAACGTAAGGCGATTGTTGATTGCTGGAGATGCACCAGTAAGGGATGCAGGGGAGATTCTTGGCATGTCGCTGTTGGTTTCCGTCGATCTTTGATTAAGCTCGCTGTCGACTACCCTCTACAGCAAGCCCCATTACCTAATTTTAGCTGCAGCCACTTACGTTTCTTACTTTCGAGAATTTTAGGCACCTTCCCCATCTAACGCAGTCAAACAGAGTCTCAGTCGCCCAGACGCCTCGGCTCGGTGTTACAACCCAGAAGGACGGGCAAGCGGCGTGTTGAAGTCATGTCACGTGATATAAGCTACACTATTATCTATATATTTGACCGCTATCCTGTATGTTAGTATAATTAAGAATTCTACTTCTTCTCTCCTTACCTCATGCTTTAGATTAATATCCAGCACGGCATAGCTAAATCCAGGTAGAGACTAGATTATCGCGTGCCGACCCGAGCCCGCTTATCCAAGATCCGACCCACTTTGTAGATTGCTAACCAGACTCTCCAATAGCGCCGATTACTCTTCGGCTACTAGTAACGAGGGGTAGAACGTTTAGGCGGAACTCAGGATGATCGGTCGTAGTAGTAAATACGTTGAAATAAGAAGGCGGTAGCAAGGGGCACTACGGCCCCGCCAAGATTACTACTACTTATATATATAAACAAACACTATAGGCCTCTCTTAGAGAGGCAAACAATCCACACGATTCCTTCAAATATACGCTCTTTATTATGTGAAGTTCAACCTACCTTTTCGGGCAGACTACGTAGTGGTTATTACTACAACACCAAGATGACCACCGAAATGACCTTCTGCTTGGAGCCATCGTTATTTCTCCCGTTGTTGCTCTCCTTCAGTATGAACCTCATGCTCCTCACTGCCCGTTTTGGCAGTTTCTCGCTTATCTTTGCCTGGAGGTCTCTTGGGTACTACGACCCGAGGCATTCTCACCCTCTGCAATGCCCCGCGTCTTTTCTTATTCCTGCTTTTAGTACTTAATCCCTCTTGACAAAGGCTGTGCCGTAACAGCGAGCCATCGGTAATACGCATCGTATCATGCAACTACCCCTACCGTATGTCGCTACACAGTCATGCGCATACTACCGCCCTCTACGTACTGACAGACCGCAGAGTTTCAGATCAGGCTGGAGTTCAGGCGGCAGTAGAGAAAGGCTGGAGACTCAAGGAACCTTTGTACCTAGAAATATATTATCTTAAAGCCATACTAATTTCTTTACCATCAGTGGAAGCTTTGAAGCGCTGACTGAAATATTAGTCCGGTTGATGACGTCTGCTTCGTAGCGGGCAGGCAGGAAGTTTGGCAGCAGCGAGGATCGGAAGGGGTTTTCCTTTGTAGCTAGGCACAAGTTACCAAAGCTAGCCAAACTAGACTTTCGTCCTTCTTTACCAGGCGGCAATAATCAATGGTGAGAGATCTCCTACCATTTCTTCATAGAATTTCAACTTTTTTTTTTCATTTCCACCCCACCTGGGCGACCCGAACTGGCATGAGTCGAGCACTACGACAGGCGACCTGGATAGCCAACAACCTTCCCTAGGATGGCTCTGTCCACAGCGATATTCTTCCGGCAACTCCAATATCTCGAAGAAGTTCCTCACACGTACCGCAGAGGATCCCGAGCTGCCGGCAGGCAAGCGAAGCACTGAGTTCCCAGCGACCGAGGGCGCACGGAAAATCTTCAGGCACATGATACGCCTGCAGACATTGTTAAGCGCCCTTTTCTGATTGTAATTTGTGAGCGTTGTTGGCAGGGTAAGCCTTTCGGACTGATTTGTGCTGTCAGGTGGACCATCTCCCACTGCACAGGGACGTCTTGAGGCTGCAATTACCGGAGCCGCCTGAGGCGACGAATATTCCCACCAAATGTGTAGGTGCTGATTGACAAAGAAGTGGTGACGCTAAGATCAGCAGCCCTACCAAGCCTCAGCGGTCAATAAAGGGGTATACTCCGACGGATGTTCCTAATGCGCCTATTCGCTACAGCCGCCACCGGTCAACCTTTAGCGTCCCCAATCATTGTAACCCAGCTAATTTACTAAAGCCAACTACACAAGCGAGAAAAAATATTCATCTACACCGACATGGGGGATAAGTATTGATGTTCGTAGCCTTCGCCCCTTTCCGTAGTAGTCTAATCTTAAGCGAGTAGGAATGAGAAATAGGCCGCTGGATTTCAGCTAAACAATCCAGCCTTTTCCTCTTTTGTCGCGGCCCCGCGTCACTGGACGGGCCGAATGGGTACTTTCGACCTCCGGAGCTCATCGCACCCCCTTTACATACGACCTCAGCTGCCCCGCTTCATGGAAGCCACTCTGGGTGCGTGCGACGGACGTGCTGAGATCCGAGATCTGATCGTCAACTTTATCGGGCGATTTACGAGCCGATCAGGGCGCCAGTATCGATCTACACGGGTCCAGTTGGTACGCAGGCCAATCAGAACTACTGTGTACAGATCTATGGAGTGAGCCGAGCATCACGCTACAACCCAACTAAAATGTACCCACCGCAAGTGATCTGTCTCCCGGGTACCAGATGCAGCAAAGCACATATCGAGCCTCACGCTGATCCCGTGCATCACTCCTTGGCCACATCCAAAGCCAGGGAGAATGCAGCAGTATAAGAGGACTATGGAGCGCCGCAATAGAATCGGCACCAGCAGCACTACAATCGTCTCTTCTCACTCCAACCGCCCTCTTCTCAACACACAAGATGCATTTCTTCGCCAAGCTCGTTACCGCTCTGCCCGCCATCGCCGGCGTCGCTTCAGCCGCAGTCATTCCTCGCGATGTTGACTCCGACACCATGATCGCGCAACTTAAGGATCTCACCGACAGGTCCCAGGCCATTGATGCTCAAACTCAAACAGTCACCCCGGTGAACGCCTTCCAGGTCTTTCCGGTAAGACTACTACGCGATAAATCCCCTTTAATTCACGAACTTACCATTACTCCAATTAAGGCTATCGCCCAGAGCCTCAGTGACCTTATCCGAGCTACCTCTGGAGATGCTACCGCCGCCGCAAACACGCAGCCTTTCGCCGATGAGGCCACCCAGCAGAGTGTTTGCGATGCCTTCGACACGGTAAGCTACCGCATAATCGCCGTCATCTTAACAATCACTCATAATTCGCACAGTTCGCGAAGGCCCAGCAGGCCATGCTCGCCACGCTCATCGGCAAAGCCGACCTGGCCACCCAAACCGGATTCGCTTACCCTATCGCCGCCACCTTGCGTGGTCTGGAGGGCTCTGATGACGTAAGTTCTTCTTTCCCTCTCCTGCGGGCATTTGTTCTATTTTTCTAATAACTAAGCAGACTTACTTATTCGAGCTCCTTGATACGGTTCCTTCTTGCAAGACCGATGCCACTGAGGACAAGAACAACCTCGATAAATCACTCGATCAGGCGGTTACCACTTACAGCAATCCGGGTTTCTAAATAAGCCTCGATAAGATTCTACCTAAACATGCCTTAAATTCACTCGAAGGTGGCTGTCCAGCAGAAAGGAAGAACGATGAGAGAATCATATGCAGTAGAAAGGGGAGAGACGATGTTCAACGGATGAATGGGTATATCTGAACATAGTAATAGATAATATCTAATAAGCAAAATTATCGCCAATTTCCGTCACCTTGGAACCACGACGACGAGTCAGGTGATGATTCTATATGTCTTGTGCCACAGCGAGAGAATTATGTTACTATTAGAAGATAGACGCCGGTATCCTCAAGAAGCTCGACTAACCCATGTTAAATGACATGCAAGGAAATAAAACGAGAGAAACGGGCGAGTGCAGCGGCCCAATGCATTTTTGCCTAACGGTCCACTTGATAGATCAACGCAGACTTCTTAATCCAGCTTCTCGACGATCTCATCGTCAACGAAGTCCCATTCGACAAGTCCCTCGTCATCATCATTGTCGTCAACCAAAGCGAGCATGGTGGCATTCTTAGGTGTCGCGTGCTTAGTCTGGGTGCCAATGTCCAGATTTGCGCCTGTGAAAGCACATTAGCATGCATCGAAACCAATCTTTCACGTGTATTTGAGCTTACCAAAAGCTACTTTCATCCCCGACTTCATCAGGTACAAGCCGCCAACCTGAGTCGAGTTCCCGTCGCGCTTTGCCGGGGGCGGACGGACATCGGGCTTGCCATTCTTGAAGATAGTGCCGTCTGGCGTGCATTGGTTGTACCTGTCATTGTAGGCCTGGCAGTACTTGACACCAGGCGATGCAGGGTTGCCGAACCCGACAATGAACTGGCAGTTCTGTCCGCCGCAAGTGTTTGTGATATATTGCGAGATGATGTTGCCTTGGCCTGAAAGGCGATTGACGGTTAATGAGGGCATTGCTCACTGCTTGAAGAGAACTTACGGCTGTTGTGCTTGCTGATGACACACTTGCTGACCTGTCCACCCTTATCGGCATCACTTGTGCTAGCAAAGGGGTACTCGTCGCAGTTCTCTCCCGCACGAGGGTTGCCACCGCTGGTCTGCACGGCAGTCAGCATCTCTCCTGCCTCCCACTCACAGCTTTACTCACGCTACACCTGTTGGGCCGCGGAAGGCATCCAGCGCTCTTCTGGCGGGCTTTTCCAATATCGCTATCGCGTTTACCGGTTCCGCCGTAACGGTCGTAGTTGAGAGTAACTCCGAAGGCTGGCTCGGTGCAGTACGCTCCCCAGCACATGTTTGAACATATGTCTTCAAGACGGTCGCCGCAGTTGAAAGACATGGGAGGGGTTGCGTAGCCGAGAGCGGCAAAAAGCGCAATGACAGTGAATGAACGCATTTTGATAGACGATTGATGTAGTACTGTTTATCTTGAGGAGCGATAGCTTGAATATCTGAGTGCAAGTCGCAGCAAAAGCCGCGTATTTATGATTGCTCTCTGTTTAGACCCCATCATTACTGCTCCGAAGTTGCAGCATTGGCGAGCTGGGAAACTAATCCAGCGGCAGAGGGCTATGCTGTGAGAGCTGAAAGAGGATGCGGTATGGTGTGACATACACCAACATGTTGCTGGAAGATGGTGGTCGGGGCCAGACACTTCGGTTTCCGAAGATCCCAGTCAGCAGCATTTGGCTGAAAATGTATCAATTTTGCTACGTCATTTACCAAGTTATTGAGGCTCAATGTAACGTAGTCAGTTAATGCACCGAGACAGAGACTAAACCGCTCGGGAGTCCAGACATGTTGGCATGCAAGACATGTTACAGAGAGTTTTCACAGCCGACAGCTAGGGTGAACTTTTTTTTTGCTCGTACCATGGGTAGCTGAAGCTATCATCTGGACATGTATGTACTATTTTTAAATCGACAGTCTCGTCTGGATGATAGCTTCATCGACCCATGATGTTGCATTTTCAGGGGGTGGAAGGAAACGAAACGGCTGAGGCTCGATTACGCCTATGACCCCACTGTACCTGATGCTAGCCTTCGGGTGCAGTGCTCCTCTGTAGTATTGTTTACATTTAAAGAGATGTATGGCCGTTGATCCCCGACGGAGGAGGCTGTTCCTGGTGGCGGGGGCGGGTTAGCGCCTTGTTTGAGCCGCGAGGGTGGCCTGGAGATCACCAAGGCATGTTACTGGCGGGTTGTTCATCTAATTCTGTTTTTAGTGAGCCAGGGTTTGCATGTTCAGCTGCAGACACGGAGTTCAAGCATGCTATGACGTCAGCTGATGCACAGCCTGGAGCCCCACAATGGTTCACAGACTCCGCCCCCAACGGCCCGTCGATGCCGACTCGATGATATCTTCCGCCTCGCCGCCTCGCTTCGCCCTCCACCCTCGTGCACAAGGAAGCGTTTTTCGCATCAGAGATGAGTTTACAACCAAACTTGAACCTGCCGGCAACGGCGCCCAACACCGAGCGACACCGCGCCACGCTGAATGGGCGGTACAAATTTGCCGTCTACTCGATCGCCAACCTCGACCAAGCCAGCCTGCAGGCGCTGGAAACGGAGCTAAATTCGGCAGAGTTCGCCGCCAATACCTGCAAGCTTGCCCCGCAGCCCAGCTTCCCGGGCCGCCCGCTGCGCGACGTTTTCGACTACCACGTGCGGGTGCGGGACGAGGACACGACAATTCACCCGCTGTATTTCATTGTGGCAGTGTATGCCGATTACAAGGCAGACGGCGTTGTTGTCGTGCATCTCAACACTGGCCAGGATGAGCAGGAGGACAGAGTCGATAAAGCGCGTTGCGCCGTCGACATGGCCGCGAGCTGGGGCATGAACTTTGACATCGGCAACATGGACTGGGAAGACCTTAAGGAGGAAGAGCAGGAGAACTACGGCGGGGAACAACCTGAAACGCAATCAAGCCAACCTTTGCAGCCAGCGCCGACCACGGTTCGTTGGCAGTACAGCTGCTGGAGCTTAGTCCCAAACAGTACGTGCTTTTCTGATTTCCTTTTATGTGCAACTCAAAAATGCCTGACTCGTAGCTCCAGTCCGAGGTCTGAATGATCTACTAGAGCCGGGGTATGAGCTCAAGCCGGCAGATCAGAGACGTGTGCAGATGGCCGGCAACTACGCCGGCCGGTCTGAGCCGCAGGCCGAAATCGGCAGGCTTCACCCGTGGTTCTGCAAGTCTCATCCAACGGCTCATCGTCAAGTTGCGATTTGGATCGACAGGCAGGACTTTGAGGGTGACGGTGTCCTGCTTGTGCGCTACGACTGGGACGGCAATGTGGATGCCCACGATGACCTCCAAATCGTGCGGCTGGGTCTGGCTCGCCATGAGGTGAAGCGTGTGCCGGCGAGTAGGGCAGCGGCGGAGCTGGATGAGTATTGTGGGGATCAAGGCTTGCCGCTGGCTACGACTCATTTGCCTCCTTCAGAGTGAAGTCAACGGTTTGGAAATATTGTCAGTAGAAAGGCCGGCTAGTTCACTTATACCAACATTCATTCTACTCGTATGTTGCATCGGTACTTCACTTGATGCACTCTTCGTGGTAGCACCGAATATCAATCCTACGCAGATGTGCTGATAATGTCTCCATTCGCAATACAGGCGCTTCACAACGGGATGTCTACGTCCTCCGATTCATAGAAATAGTAAAATGGAATAACAGCATAGTACTAGGGTCACACAATTCAGCGGTTGTGCCCGCATCCCATCTCGCTGCAGGTCTATGGTTCCTCATTCCTCCGAAACCAAACGATGCTACATAATAGCGGTACGTAGGCGGACATAGCATTGCGTTGGCTCCCGCGCAAACTTCTGTACAGAATCATAGCTGTTCAGCTCATCTGGAGTCTTGAGCAGATGAAAGTGCCATACAGTCATGGCAAACTGCAAGCGCAGAGTTGCAACTGCAAGCTTGCGTCCGAAGCAGCCACGGGGACCCAGACCAAACGGCAGCGTCGGCCCAGCCATAGGGTCGTACATTTCCTTGCCTGTTTCCGGATCAACAGTGAGCCATCGTTCAGGCCGGAAAGCCGAAATGTCGCTGTCATCCCAAAAACCAGAAAGAGACTTGTTGCTGTGTTGGCGAGCGCCCGGGCTGCGCATGGCATCGTCAATGCGCATGTTAGGCTCCAGATAGCCGGGGCCATTGGCCATCAAGAACACGTCAGTGCCTTTTGGGATGCGGCAGCCGAGCACTGTAGTGTCCTGCAATGCCACACGCACGACAAAAGCGACGGCATTGGCGTGACGCAGCACCTCATCGACCACAGCATCGAGGTACGGAACGTTAGCCTTGATGAGCTCTTGGTACGTCGGGGCGCGCTTCTCTTTCACGGCCTGAGGAATGGCGGCGCGGAGGTTGTCTCGTAGCCTGTCCTGAGCAGCTGGGTTATCTGCCAGGAACTTGACACCCCAGGCAACAGCGGTCGCCGAGGTATCGTGGCCAGCCATCAGAAAGCCGGCAAACTCGTCGGATATACCACCATTGCGGTACACTGGCGGCCGGCCCTGCTTCGCTGCCACGTCCCGTTCGCGCAACAGAACCGAGTATAGTGCATTTCGAGGGTGCTCATCGCCGCTCTCAATACTTCGGACGGCCTCATCGATGCTATCATTGATGAATTTGTTCTTTATTGCGGCGGCCTTTCGCATGTAAGGAAACTTGCGGAGCACCCATGAGGCAAGGCGAGGCGACGGCGACAGCTGCCCATACTTGACTGACTCGGCGAGATCGAGCACAGCGCCAAACACCTCGGGGATTTCGCCGTCAGGGAACGCAACTGGCGTATCGACGTCGTCAGGCATCTCTGGGGTCCAGCGTGACACGGCTTCGAAGCGTTGTATCGTGATGCTGTCGGCCTCAGCGAGCCCAAAAGATGATGCGAAAATCGAATCTAGTGCCCCGTAGGTGATATCGTGATGGGCCGAAAACGGCCGTCCCTGAGCCATGTCGCACTTGACCTGCCAAACCTTCATGAGAGTTGAGACGGACTTGTATACCTCTGGCAAGCTGACTTCGTTGATAAATGACGGAGCCATCAAGTGGTTGATGAGATTGCGGTTGTCCTTGAAACGGGCATCATTTGACAGGAATTGGATGTGTTGTTTTGGAAGAATGCCGCCAATAACTTCACCGAAGAAGCTGCTGCGGTCAAACTCTTTTGTGCGCCGTAGAAGGATGTCTTGGCTCTCAAGAGGGTCTGTTACAACTACCCATGGGAGGGACATTGGCTTAATGAAGATTTGAACAATGGGACTACCGTGTTTGGTCGTTTGTGAAGTGAGCCAGCACTGTTTCCTTGTTAGACTTTCTGTCAGTTACGGAGCAATTGCACTCACAAATATGCGTTTTGTACGTTTGACGTAGCTCATCATCTCAGGAATATCTCCCAGCACCCGCGATGCCGCATGCTTGTTGTAAGGGATGCCGGGAAGCGGCTTTGGGAGGGCGCGGCAATAGAATAGGTACAAGAGCAACAGAAAACCACCAGCGATCACTGCCGGGGCAACGAGAGGAAATATCGCACTCATGCTGTGTGTTCTCCGTGTTCGAAAAAAACGTAGACGGTAGAGTAAAACCCCGTGAAATTCGTAGCGAGGCAAAGAAGACGCCCGGAGATCTGATTCGGAAAATAGGTATTTGTTGCTGTACCTCACAGCTTCGGTTCCTGACGACTTGCGCAGCAGCGATGTTCAAGCCACTCAAACATGAGATGATATAAGTACTTCGCAAATGCAGGTGCGAGAAGTGGGCCGACGACACCAAGAAAAAATACGCGGAACACGTCGCGATAAGAGGGGTGCTTTAGCGCTTACTCTTGCATGCACCCCCGACATGGTCTATTAAGCCGGGAAGTATACCCGGAGCAGGGGACAGTGGAATCTCCACAGGCAGTATTCAGTCGGTCGCACAGTAAATATTTCAGAATCCAGTCTTCATAGAAATATGAGGCGCGGCGCGTGGATGTTGACCTTCGACAGTCTGACTCGTATTCGGTGGAAGTTGATCCGCAGTTCCAACAGAGCACGCGGAGAGACCATTGTCCCGCGAATAGGCAGCCATAAAAGGATTGGTTTGATTGGCCAGAATACTAAGGCTGTGGTAATCATGGCGCAGCAGCACACCACGACAGGAACATGAATCCCTCCGAATCTATTGCTCATCGGTTGTCATATTTAATCATTGCGTCCGTTCTCCACTGCTAACCCGCATCACAACATTTTTTCCAAACATGGCTTCTTCAAACTTCGACCCTCAGAAGGACATTCCCGAACTGTCGGGAAAAGTAATTTTCATCACTGGAGGTAATTCCATTTGTTCCAGCTACGATTGAGAGTATTTCAAGCTCATTATCCGCAGGAACCAGCGGCCTAGGCGCCCAATCTGTTGCCCAACTGGCCCAGAAACATCCCCGTGCCATTTATTTCAGTGGCCGCAATGCCAAGAGCGCCCAGGGAGTGATTGAGAAAGTCAAAGCCAGCACACCTGATGCACCCGCACTGCACTTTGCCCAGTGTGACCTGGCATCGCTCCAGTCCGTTGCCGCCGCCGCGCAGCAGGTTCTCGATCAGGAAGACCGCCTGGATGTCCTCATGTGCAATGCAGGCATCATGGCCACGCCGACCAGCCTGACCACCGACGGCTATGAGGTCCAGTTCGGCACCAACCACATCGGCCACGCGCTGCTGATCAAGAAGCTTCTCCCGCTGCTCGTCAAGACCAGCGAACAGCCAAACGCCGACGTGCGCATCGTGATTCTCACATCGTTGGGCTTCGCTTTGCATCCGCGCGGCGGCATCGTCTTCAGCGACCTCAAGACAGTCCAGAACTACACCTTCTTCGGGGGGTTTCGCCGCTATGGGCAGAGCAAACTGGCAAACCTCCTCTACGCCCGGGAACTGGCCCGCAGGTATCCGCAGATTACCACCCTGGCCATTCATCCAGGTGTCGTCAGCACCGGACTTGCCGGACAATCAAGTCTGATCAACACCATCCTCATATATATCTTAGCCTGGTGGCAAATGGTGCCTCCTGAGAAAGGCGCTCACAACCAACTGTGGGCTGCGGCTGGGAAGGTGCCGAAGGAAAATAACGGCCAAATGTACGAGCCAGTGGGAGTTTTGACGACAAAGCTCGATGAGACGGCAAAAGACGACAAACTCGCAGAGCAGCTCTGGGACTGGACACAGAAGGAGCTCGAGAAGTACTAGATCGTGTAGGAGATAGATTTCGTCCCGCATTCTACATTTTTAATGCTACTTTCTTCATTACTTGTTCATTGATTCTACGATGCCCTTCACTACAGACCGTCCGATGCCTCACACGCCGGAGTCGTACTGAGTGACATCTTGAGCAGCAACATAATTCTTCCAGTTGGTGCAGGTGCGGTTGAGCACTTCCTGGTCAATCGAAATCTCCGATGGACGTTCCAGCACCTGCACCGCGAAACCCTCCGACGTATGCCAAGCAATGTGACAGTGCATAAGCCAGGCCTACAGGAGAAATGTGAGTCAGCGTGGAAGCACCAACGGGCCATTGCGGAGTACTTACGCCGGGGTTGTTCGTTTTGAAGGCGATGACCAGATAGCCACTTGCAGGCATCATGGCAACGTCCCTGCGTGCGATCTTGCCATGGTGCCCGAGTTGATGGTGGTTCGGACATAGCACATAGACCTCTACCGCCGGCTTTACCACAACAGCAAGAGTTCCCGGCACAACGCTCGTCCCAAGGTCCTGAAACCCAGACTAGTGCACGAGTCATCTCCCTAGCAGCAAGCAATAAGGATAAAAGGTTTAACCAAGCTTTTCTTTAGGCAGTCTACGGCTGTCGGCACCGATGGGCGGCCTCTCATGCACTCAGCCACGCAGCCCGAGTCTTCTTTAAGGAAAGTTGATTAACGTTACGAGACCTTCTCCATTAATTTCCCCTGTTCTAAAGCACAATCGGCTCTCGCAGCTGGCCTTGTAGCAGCTTGCAGGGTCGATGGAGGAGTTCTCCGCTTGTTCAATTACGCGGCGCTCTGTGCCCGACACCGGAAAAGTCAAAGATCATCTCTTTGAAGGTGGTTCGTGCGAATAGAGATAAGTAGCGCCAGGATCATGGTTTGTTGGTGAGCTTTGCTCTGGATCAGTTACGGTTAAAACTCACCTCAAGGTCTCACCGAAAAAGATAGCCCATACAGATATCTAAGACAACTAGCTTCAGGCATGATCATAGACATCCGAGCTTGAATAGATAGTGTGTTCGATCTATGCCTCCTCGAGTCTAACCAGGGGTACAACCAGCTTCCCTACCCACGCGTCTTAAGCTGCGGGCTCGCACGCCCTCCCGTCTAAGCCTCGCCGAGCTCTCGTTGGTGGAGTTTATAAGGGCCGAATCGTTTCCGATCGACGGCCTTGGCGCTGTTTTCCAGATAAGTTGACAACACTTGCTGCTGTCTTGTGTCTCCCTTCGCCTTACGCTGGACATTCGCTCAATTAGTCACTCGCTTTTTAATTGTCACTCATTGAAGACCCTGTGACCTTCTGTCCGACACAGCGCCATGCAGCTGCTTTCTCTTTTCACCGTGCAAATTGCACTTAGCGCTGCCTTCAGCATCCCAGCCGGCATCACCAAGCGCAAGGCTGAAACAAACGCCACGCTTGTAGCCTACGGAACGAACACCTCGTCATGGTCAATTGCCTACGGCATTAATGATGGTACGTATAAGTACCGCTTTCCAATGAAGCCTCACGGCACAGATATATATCATGGCTAAGCTCTGCCACAACGCAGGCCTCCTCTACATCACCCAGACACCCGACGACACGAACAACAACCTTACTCCCGTTAGCTGGGATCTTCCTTCTATCACCGGGGAGAACTGGATTGTCAACGCTACGTTTGCCAATGGCACGAGGGCTGGTTCGCTCTACATCCGGCCCGAGGAGGACAACGCTGTCGGCGTGCTGCCCATGGCGAGCATCACCAACATCAACGGCACCGTCACTGGCTTCGCCCTTTTTGCCACTCAACTCGTGTACAACAACAACTCGCAGCTGGAAGCGCAGTTCTGGGCTGAAGCGACTAATACGACCGGAATCTACAGTCTGGTGTGGAACTCGGACGGTGTTGGATCAACGGAGGACAGCTGGCCTGTAGTTATCAAGGGAGTCGAGTCATAAGAACGTCACTCTCAGGAGAAGCATGCAGCACCAGGAAAGAGAACAATTTATATTGTTTGTACCGGACGATGACATGCCAGAATGCGGAACAACGTGAGATAAGGCCGCTGGCTACTTCTTCAACGCTTTAGCCACAAACTCCTTCCAGCTCACGGGCTTCTCTTCAAGCAATCCAAGACTCTCATTCAAACTCGCCCCATTGTAGTAGCCAGGGGTCTCGATGAACAGGTGATTTTCCAACATCTCCTCCGCAATTGGTTCAGGGAGGAATTTCATGTACTGCTCGCTCGACACCTGCACGAACCGCGTTGTCTTTCCCGTGACCTCCGCATACTCAGCCAAGATCTGGTCTGGCGTGTAATAGTCTGCAGCACCATAGACTTGTGCGCCCAGCAGCCTGTCACGGTTCTTAATGATTGCCTTGACAAATTTTCCTGGATTTCAACAGTGAGCAAGTATCTTTTGCGGGCTTCATAAAGGGAGACTTACCCGTGTCCTCCGCAATGTCCAGCAGCGGGAACTTCGCTGCCGCACTCACGGGATACGCCAACGTGACGACGCCATCTTCACCCTCTCTCAGCTGGGACTTGTAGTTCGACATGAAGTATCCCGGCATGAAGAAGGAGCACGGAACGCCACTATTCTTGATGTACTTCTCAATCTCCGCCTTCCCATCGAAATGGGGGACGTGCTTCAGCTTGCCGCCGCTCGTTTCAGTCACGTGCAGCAAGCTTGAGAAGATGAGATGCTGAACGCCGAGCTCCTTTGACACATCGGCGACATTCTTTCCCTGCGTGATCTCCACCTCCGCATTGGCCGTCTCCCAGTAGTTCGTCACGAGGAAGACCGTGTGTGAACCTTTGAGTGCGCCCTGGAGGGACGGCTTGGAGCTCAAGTCGGCCTTGCCAGCGGGTCAGTACTATCCGGGCGGTCAATTGATAAGTACTCACAGCTGTCATTTCCACACCCTTGCTGGTCAGAGCTTGTGCGGCAGGCTTGGAGACATCCCGAGTGATGCCGCGGATCTTGAACTCCTTGGAGAGAACAGCATCGGCGAGAATTGCCTTGATGACTGAACCTCCCTGGTTGCCGGTGGCACCGAAAACAGTAATGAGCTTGGACATGCTTAGCTGTTGATTGGTCGGATTGTGATCTTGAGATAGAATTGAGTTGGGGGAATTGGTCTCACTGGTGCGAAGTTGCTGGTTTAAATCTCCTTCTATCTCCACAGGCCACGGAACTCTGCATGCGCCACGGCGCTTTTCGCATACTCCACATTTTTGTATTGCATCAATCAGAAAGCCCTGCTCTGAAGTCGGCTGTGTCGTTTGTCGTGTAGGCATCCTACACAGATGAGTCTTGCCCGGAAAGGTTTAGTCGCCCGACCCCGCTCATCCTTCCCGCCTTTTGAAGATTAGGGCTGACGCCTCCATGGTGCATTTTCAATCAATTACCATAGCAACGAATGCTGACTGGACTTCTTGGCAAGATACGATTGGATCTGGGTGCTGACAAACCATGTAGGCCGCGGAGCTCTGTCCTCTCAGCAAAATATGCGGCGTGTGAGAGGTGGGTTCGTCGAAAGATAGAAAGGTGGGACGACTGAAATGTAGACCGACGTGCAGGAACAGTAAGCCCCGGGGCGTAACCATGCCTCAGATCTTTTCCCTAAAAATAACCATATGTGGGTAGTTGAAGCTATCGTCCGGACGAGAATGTCAAATTAAAAATTCTACAAACACATCCGGACGATAGCTTCAGATACACATGACATGAGCAAAATATATATAGCGTTAAGTCGGCCCCTCTCATACACAGCAAAATTTGCAGCCGTTGCCTACTGAAATTTAAGGCTTTTTAACTTGTTTAAACAACGTACATCCGCGCTGAAAATTCTCGTTGTATGTACTAAATTTCTAACATTTTCCACGCCTCAGAACCCTTGTTAAGAATGTAAGCATATCACGGAAGAGAGCTTTCCAGAATCATTATTAACCAAGTTCTCTATCTCGTTATTGTATAGTCTTTTCCATCCCAATACAAAAAAAAGAACTGGATCCATCACTTTGTATCGACGTCCATGACCACTCATAATGTGCAATCTTCGCCCACGACTTCCTTCCTACAGCAAGCTCAAACAAGCGGCCGCTCTCTCATGAAGAGGCCCAAAAGAGTCCCTGCAGCGGACAAGCTGAGAGACATGACTGCCCGACTGTTAGACTCTGTAACTGGATCAGGAATGGCAACTTACTGTAGGCGCCCCGGAACCCCAAGACATACACGTCAATGATCTTGTCTTTGATAGGTCCGCGAAGTTGTTGAAGAAACTCAATATCCTGCAGACACCTGCGAATGAACTCCTCTCGGTTGGGGAAGTCGGACCCCACAACTGTCTGGAGGCCACGATGCACGATAGTCTGTAGCACGGCGGAACTTGAAGCCAAGCCCACCAGTGCCCCGATCGACGTAGACAGATACATGGTCGAGCTGGCAATGGCCACGAAAGAGGGCTCGACGCATGCAGTGATGGCAATGAAGAGCGCTGAAGCGGCGATGCCAGTGCCGAATCCACTAAGGGAATGTTAATCTTGAAAATTTCTCGGGGATGAATGGAGGAGTTGCTTACCCAGGAATAATATACAAACTCTCCCAGAAATTTGTGTGACTCTTCCAGCGGAACAGCATGAGCACATAGCAAATGGAAGTGCAAGTCGTGCCGAAGGTGATCAGAACTTTGTATTTGCCGGTTCGGCCAATGAACTCTCCGCTGATCAACTGGCTGATTGCATTGCCAACCACTGCGGGGAGTAGATGAGCGCCGGCCTTGGTCGAGCTGACGGAGTCTGTGATCTGAAAGTACAGCGGGACGGTGAACATCATGCTCGCCTGCGCTGCCAATTGCATCGTCATGACCAGGAAGCCGATGACGAAATCTTGTTCGCGGAAGAGCTCAAGCGGTAGGACGGGTTCCTTTGCGCGTTTCTCTGCCTTGATGAAGAGAATGCCGGTGACGAGGGCGGAGGCAAGCAGACAGAAGATTAGGGGATGTGACCAGGGAATCTTTTGGCCGCCGAGCTCCAGGGGAAACATTAGTAGTAGGATTGTGCAAGTGAGGAAAAATGATCCAAGGAAGTCGAGCCGCCAAAAGATTGCCCTTTTGCTCTTAGGGCCAGGTTCGGCAGCATCATCAGCAGGCAAAGATTGCGTGAACTCGGGAATGAGGAACCAGGCAAGGATGGACGCTATGATCATGACGGGAACTTGGAAGAGGAAGGTCCTACAGTTGGGGACGATATCAGCCATGGCGAGAAAAGTCAGTAGGCGAAATTATTACCATCTCCAGCCAATTGTGTCGGCACACCAGCCACCGAATGGTCCACCCAAACTTCTTCCAGTTGTTGCAATGATATTGACATAACTCCGCCAAGATGCAACATCGCGTAGTGGCACGAGGTCTATGCGAGCGGTCAATACTCGAAAGGGAAAGGTTAAGGAAAGGTAGTGAACCTGTTATGATAATAGATACCAAGGCGCTCATGCCCGCGCATCCAACGCCTGACAAAACGCGGCCCAGAATCACTATTTTCAGCGACGACGCAATGCCTCTGTGGACAATGTTATTCCTCGAAAAGTGGGCTCCGGCGTTCAAAACACTTACATGATGGCACTGATCGGAGCCTCATGTCAGTATTAAAGCTATTGTTTAGATGATCCACTACTCACCAGCCAATGATAAACAACGCATAGGTGCTTAGCAGCACAGACTTTCGGCCGAATAAGTCCGAGAGCTTCCCGATCTAGAATAGCATCAGCACGCGCGATCCCGTCTTCCGAATTGTTGATTCATACCAGAGGCTGGGCAGCTGTTGCTGCAAGCCCGAAGCTCACGAAAATCCAGCTGGAATTGGAAAGATCATCGAACTCAGAGGCGATCAGCGCATGGGTCGTGAAAACGATTGAGGAGTCGGCGTTGGAGAGAAACACGCCTGTCGACCGAATGCCGTAATTAGTTTAACAACGTGAAACATGCGCAAGAGAGACAGGTACGCACCAATCAGCAGTACAGCTAAGATGCTGATGATCTGCTTTTTCGACGCTGTTTTCTCCGTTTCGGTTTGGGACGGCGGCCTTGCGGGGGGTGAAACTGCCTCGTCAACCTCTCTGACGTGGTCGGGTGACTGCAGTAGCGGCGATCGCTCATCAATGACATTGTTTCTCTGCATATTCGACAATTTCGAGCTCGAACTTGAGGCGGAAGACGATTTGCTTGACACAGAGCTCATCTTGTCTTAAAGTCAAGTAGAGACAAAGAAGAGGGGGTGAGTAACTGCGAGAAGTGAGTCAAATTTTCGCATGAGTGATAGGCTGGCGCCCATGGAAATCTCCGGCTTATGCTACACAACCGCGGTGCCGATTCGGGTTGTTGCGGCGTCGATGGCGTGCTGACCCGCTAATCTCGCGCAAGCTGAACCGAGCTGTCTGCTCCGCAAACCCATCGTCAATACTCATTCGGCTGATCTACGGGTGTTTAATGCAATTCATGTAAATTGAGTGTAGAGAATTGAATTTCAGAAGAAAAAAAGTGGATATGTCCTTCTCCCACGTCTTTTCATTGCAGAAATGACATTGTGTGTGTACCAAGCAAAAGTGGGAGACCTTTTTGTAAAGACAAAGAAGTCATTTATCCTCGGACTAAGAACGCATAGATTCTAAAGCATGGTGGATGCCAGCAAAGTCAAGCTCGGCCAATGTCTCCTCCCAAAGACGTTCTATCACCTCTTAACCCTCCGGCGTATACATGAATGCGGCGAATCTACTACAAGCTTAGTAAACCGGAGCGAAACATTGGGGGATGATGGGTGATAACTTACGGATGAATCTCCCAGCTCATGATAAAACAGCCATGAGAATCCTTGCCCTTGTTGATAGCGGCATCAACGAAGCATGACGCACCTGTCTCTTTGGTCCTCGCCGCAATGACACTCATCACTTTGACGCCAACCTTCATCACACCTGTAGCGTCGCGCTCAAGGTCTGTGCCTTTGCACCAGGCGGGATCGGCGAGGTTGACTACGACGTCATCCGCTGACACATAGTCGACGAGTTTCCAGAGATACATCTGCACCAGCAGCTTGGACGAGGTGTAGTTTTGCTCTCCATTGAAAATCTTCGGGTCTTTGAATGATAGCAAGAGAGGCTTCGAGTCCCTGTTGGGGAATTCAGCAGCCAGGGCAACCGCGGCGTTGACAATCGTTAGGCATGCTGGCGTACCGTCTGGCGGTCCCTTTGATTTGAGTGTAGGAAGGAGTAGGGTTGCGAGCAGCACGGTGGACAGGTAATTGATCTGCAGGTTCTCCTCATGGCCGGTGCTCTCAACCAAGGTATAGTTCAGCCTGACCACGCCTGCGTTCAGAATGACGATGTCGATACGGGACAGTGTGCTTTCGACGCAGCAAGCAAAAGCCTGAATTAAGTCATAAAAGCTCAAGTCCAGCTTCCAGACTTCTATCTGCGCCGATAGGTATTTCTGACGGAGTTTGGCAGCGGCTGCCTCTCCCCGCTCTGGAGATCGGACTGCTAAGATGAGATGAGATAGTTTGAGATCAAGGAGTTGGATCGCGGTCTCATATCCAAGCCCGGTATTTCCCCCGCTGACAATGGCCGTACGTAGGGAGAGATCTGTGTCGAGCGAAGGCCGTTGTGGTTTGGCACAAAATTGATTGTTGATGAAAATTTTGTAAAATGGAACATATGAGGGCTCCAAATCTTTCGAGCCAACCATGATGACGGTGTAGAGCGGTTGCGGCGGTTTAGAGCCAGGGGGGGATGATGACGATGCAACTTATGACGGAAATCGCTGGTATTGGCTTAAATATATACTACACAGATCGAACCATCTAACCATCCACTACGCCAGATTATACAATGTTCAGGTCCCCACGAGCAGGCTTACTGTCAAAAAATAAAATCATATGCCATTCGTAGTTTAGCTTGCGTAGGTAGGGTCGGACCGTGCGTTCGGTTACGGTGGACATAGACTATAATTAGGTGTAGAAACTTACTCGCTACCCGACTGTTCCCGAACAGGCATACAATCTCGAGCTTGATGATAAGTGATGGCTGGGACTGATTTCTCATTTCGTAGGTTGCCTCATACACAACCTTTCCTCCTCGCCCAGCCTCCACATACTTGCTTCATCATCCCTCGACGATTAGATTCCACATTTGGCAAGTAGTGAGATTCAGCTTCGTCTCTGGCTGGCGTCCGGCCGTGCGTATTCACTCTTTTCCGTTTGGGGAAATCGTGCCTTTCCAAACAACTCCGCGCTTTTCCACTGCTGTGTGTCGCATCGCCAGTGTCATGGCCCCCAGAAAGTCAACAGTGAAGCGCGTCCGCGAGTCAGGTGCAGGTGAAAATTCCTGCTGTAGTTGCTTCGATTTCACAGCATTTTCCTCTGACGAATAAATAGACCTGCAATTTATCGTCACAACCGAGCTAGGAAACCCCAATCCAGAGCTTCGCAAGAAAATCTGAAGCTATGTAATGTTGGGGAAAAACCGAGGGAAGAAGCGTGCATGCAATAAAAGAGTTGTTGGAAACCAAGACACGTCACTCTTGGATCTTCGTACATCTTCAGCAGCCGGCGCGGAGACCGTGGAATCCACCAGGCTCTGTGTTCCCTCTCCGAAGCGTTTCTCTCCCACTTTCTCAACCAGCATCGCCCAGCCCCTCGGACCTCTAGTCTCTGGTGTTGAATTTGCTGAGGCAGTTGAGCCTTGCTTGGTTGAATCTGTTTTGCGGTGTGCGTGCACTCCACGTATTTTGCACAGTATTAATTCAGCTGATGTATGTCAAACTAGTTTCGTCCATCGCCAAGCAGGCTTTCTTTCCTCTCGAGACCAGCTTGAAGCTTGACGAGAAAGCCGCTACATGGCTCACACCTCTAACAGCCGATTGTCTCTATCTACATGCTGCAATCTTTATATCGCAGTATTTCTTCGGCTCTATATTACCCCGAAAGCCTGGCTCTGTCAACTCTCGGACGCTGTGGCATTTTCAAAAAACGCTTGTCCTCCTTCGTGAGAGGCTCACAGATGAAGAGAACACCCAGAGGTTTTCCGACACCACCTTAGCCGCCATTGTGAATCTAGCCGGATATGCGCACTTGACTAGAGATTTGATCTCGGCTAGGAACCATATAGAAGGCTTGCACAGGATTCTGCGACTCAAGGGAGAGATAGTAATTTTTCGAAGGAATGTAAAGCTTCTAATTGAAGTACTGAGGTATGGCCCACTCCATGTGATGTCTTTGCCTTACTAATAAGACTACTAATAATTATAGATGCGACATTGCTATAGCACTTAATAGCGGGTTGAATCCCGTCTTCGCCGCCAGATTTGCGTACCCTGGGGAGGAACTTCAGCGGCCGGACCTCCACCTCCATTTATTTGTCGAAAATACTGAAGCAACATACGCCATTGACAACGAAAACGCTTCTTTACCAAACATTGGAAACAAACTGTTGCAGGCTTGGAATGCAATGGCCATGTTCTGTTCGATGGCAAATGATACCGTCCAGTCCAGTCGGCTTGTCTCCACGGAGCTTTTCCTTGACACCATGGCCTCTGTGATGTACCGTCTGCTAGGTATGTCTTTCGGGTCTATCACTAACCAAGAGGCAATCCGCCTTGGGCTGCTTAGTTTCTGCTGCAGCGTCTTCCTCCAAAGAAAGGATGTAGCCCCACCCTACCAATATTTACGCGCTGCACTCAAAGCCGCCCTCACCAGGTTGACCTCCTGTGATCTTTCTCTGCAGCTGTTTCTATGGCTCCTGGTTATCGGTTCTCTGTCGGTGTTTGGAGACGAAGACAGAAATTGGCTGGACCCTTTGATGCTCGTATACATGGACTTGTGCCAAGTCGATTCCTGGGGCAAACTGCTGAGGCTACTGAAGCAATTCATGTGGATAGATTCAGTACATGACAATGCTGGGAAAAGGAGGTTCCACTCTATAACGGCATACCTATAACGGTAGTTTCGTATCGACTCACAATTCCCTACTGCAAGATTAATGCATACGTGTACTCTTACAGGACTATAAGGAGGGCCCAGGCTATAGCTAATAATAGAATTTTCAGATAGCTTTTAAGTGGTAAAAGCAATCGCAACACTAAGCCCATAACGTAAACACGTTTAAATCCCCATCACGTACGCTAGGAGATGTCTTAGTGTGGTGGTAATAATTAAGGCTATAACAATTCTGTTCAAAGTTGGTTAAAGACCTTAGTCATAGATAGCTAAAGCTATTGTCTGGGCGTTTTTATCTAATGATTAATTCCGAACCTTTGTCTAGATGTTAGCTTTAGCTACCTATAACATGGGCAAAAAGCAAATCGTGAAAAGTTTGACGGAGATGGCGAGAGCGGTACCGATCCCAAGAAGAAGGCGATAGTCTCAGCCTAGAAGAGCGGTAAGGTAGGGAGGGAGGAGCAGGTCCGCAAGCTGACGACGGGGCTGACGCTCGAAACTAGCCGTGGCGAGATGATCGAGTCGTCGAGAGACTCCGTCATGGAGAGCAACCCAACGCGGTCGTTCTATCGGCCGCTAGGCATCGCCATCAGCCCCCTTCGCTGCGGCGATGGTGTGTCCGAGGTCGAGGCCTTTCAGATAATGCGCCAGCACGGCTCGCTCTAGGAGCTTCGCAAGCGAAATGGTGGAGCAAATCGGGGCCACGTCGCCCAGGCCCGCTTCTTTCAGAGGAGACTCGGGTGGAGAGCGAGCTGAGACTTCTTCGAGCGCGCGGCCGGCCGCGGTGAGGTTATTTAGCTGGCGGCGATGGTGAAGGGGAGGATGAGAAGGGCGTGGAGAGTCAGAAGGATGAGGATGACGGCGACCAGCCCAGAAACTCGACGACCACACACACCTTCAGGCACGACGACGACGGACGCTGTGCACTGCCATATAGATTCGGGCACAGGTGTCTTCGAAAAAAGGCATTCAGGGGCTCGACCACACTCTCGACCGCTGCTACTGCATGTTTCAGTGGGAATTCTGCTAAGCAGCCCAACGTTTACTAGAAGACGTCTTCTTTTAACGCTAGTGGTAGCAGTAGTGTGCTTAGCTCCAAAGCATAGATCTCGGTGCTACTCTACCAACATCACGGACCTGTTCGCAACGCCGGCCGGATTAGTGCCGCACGACGCACCGCTTAGCCAACGCTAGTACCTATAGCCCTCATCAAGTGGCTTTTCTTACTTTGATTCGTACAAGCATATACATACAGTGCTATTTCCGCTCGGGACTTGTTGGCACGAATAAGTCTTCTTGTTCTTTTTTGCGCTAGTCGTGCTTGTCATCTCAGTCTGTAGGGTCGTTGGTGGTGTTCGCCGAGTGTCTCAGCCTACTGCACGCCACAACCGCTTGCTGACGAATAGGCGCATGCACCGCCGAGCACGATGTACGTATGCAGAACCGCTCTCATGAAGCTTGTCTCAAGCTCGGCCGCACCGACTCTCGTAGAAATGATGCCACCACAGCATACATGGTCAGTGACTTGTCTCAGCCACCGAGCCGCTATACAGGTGTGCTTACGCAGACCTTGAGAAAGCGCGCAGGCACCGTGATTTCCCATAGGCCGGTTACGCACCAGAATTGCCTACTACGGTAAAAGTAGTCTTCTTACTAGCTGCACCCAACAACGTACTGCCAGTAGGAGGCCGCTATGCTACCGGAATCCACCGGATAGAACGCAGTCCAGGCGCCGTTCTACAGCTTATAAGAAGCGAGTGGCCGTCCGAGCAACAGCCATCATCACCATCACACTCTCTCAGTCTCTCAGTCTCTGATCCAGCACACAACTACTCGAATCACTTCGAACTACTCTTGCTCCACCAACAAAATGAAGTTCTCGCTCAACGCCATCCTCGCCGCCTCGGCCATTTTCGCGGGCGCCATCGCCACCGGCACCCAAGCCGGCCAGGCCGCCTCCAACAAGGTTGCAGCGTCCTCCGGCCAGACAACGACGGCTTCGGCCAGCGACGTCCTTAGCAGCTGCGTTAGCCAGATCAAGGTCTACACGGCTAAGATCAACAGCACCTGCTCCGCCCTACCGAATTCGCCTTCCTCAGCCCAGCAGAGTGCGGCTATCACCAGCATTAAGGCCGAGCTGAACGACATCGTCGACATTATTACCTCGACCACGACTAATGTCGGCAAGTGTAGCAAGACTAACGTCGCGCTTCAACCGCTTATTAATCACTCCGAGGAAATCCTCTTCGAGGTTTTCGGAACTCTACAAGGCGCCGTTACTAAGATCGGCTCCAGTAAGTTCCGCCGTCACCAACGCGTATCTTATTAAAGCAGTACAGCCCTTCTAACAAAGTCCTATATAGACACCCTTACCCTCCTCGGCAACCCTGTCACCAGCGTCGAAAACGGGCTCTCCAGCCTCCTGGTTAGCGTTGAGGACGTTCACTCTGGCGTCGTCAAGGTCGCGTGGGGCGCCTGCAACAACATCATCTCCAGCCACTTCTCCGGCGTCGCTACTCCAATCCTTGCCATCGGCTCCACTCTTAGCAGCGAGTGCAGCTGTACCCACTAGGCGCTCGCACCGCCCGATGTCGCCTTTACTACTTCATAGCTTCGGATTGCAGTAGCACGCCTTTAGGCCATGCCGTCCGCTACGGTAAACGACGACGTAGATAGACTTAAAGCTGCTTAGGCGGGATGTACTCTAGATACGCTATACTATTATATCCCCGCCATACCACACACATTTCTTGCTCACGCTCGTGTTTTATTATCCCCCAACAGCCTCCCCCCTGCCACTTCTACCGCCAGAACGGGCCTGAGCCTGCAGACCTGTTACCCGTAGGCGCGCCACCATGATCACCTCGGACTCCACTTTGTTCGCTTGACTCCGTGATCATCTGCCCAAACTGACGTCGAAGCTCTGGGACGCTGGGAATCCGAGAGCTTATGTCTTCGCTGAGCCGCGAACCTACTGCAGTGGGTTTTGCAATTGGATCTGCCACTCTGACAGTGATACCCAACCTCTCCCCAAATCGTCGATGCGTAGGAAGTCGCCGATGTTGTAGTCTTCCAGCACTTGCTCACGCCAAGCATGGGCGTGCCGCCGCCGACGAAGCCGGCTCCAGCCTGAACAACGCGCATGCGCCGCCAAGCTGCAAATCCTCGCGCGAACGAGGCCGAGGTGCTCACAATGAAACCGCTGCCGACCAGCTCCCGTCGCTGGACAGCGTGCTCGAAGACAGCCCCAGTGAAGCCGCCGTCAAAGTTTCAACATATCTAACCATCGTCGATGATAACAACCTCGACTCTTCTCATATGTTGTCTCTACTGTGAGCATGGCGCGTGAAACGCTCACTCTGACACGGCTGCTATTTGAATGGAATCATGTGGAGAGACGGAGGCGAAGCGTCCATGTTGTTGCTACTTTTGTTGCTGTCGCTATTACTGTTTGCTACCTGGCGACCTTCCCTGCGGGCACGTGTGCCTCTACACTAGCCCCTAAGGATTGCTTCACCGTAGTGGGGAGGCAATCTGTGTTGCAGCTGAGCCTGGCGACGAGGCTGCGGAGAGTGTGCAAGATCCTCATAGCACGTGCGCGACGTCATCCACGCCTCCAGCATGGCCGAGCTGCCCAACTCGCGCACGTGCTACCATCAATTATTTACTGGCTAGGTTTCCACCGTTGTCGATCACCCCTGGACCGATCCTTTATAAACACTTCTGTATTCTTCCTTCTTCCGAACATCTCATCTTCAACCACCCATCCACTCTGCTCCTCCTCACTGTCAGGAACTAGTTTATTACGGCTCACTATCACTCAATAAAAACCGAAAGTATACAATACCATATGTTAGATACCAGCGAGGCCTAAGCTCACCAGCCAAGACATAACATTCATTTGCGTATAAATAGCACTCAGAGTTCATAGCTACGGAGGACAGCGATTCGTTTCCAAGACATCATGTCACGATTGAGCATATTCATTCGTATCTATAACACCCACCTCATCCACTCTGCTCCTCGCCATGGCTTCTGCTCAACTGTTCCAACGCTGGGATCTTTGGACCAGCTTTGCAGGCCTAAAGAACTATCGTAGAGGCAGAAACCCGCCAACATCGCTCGTAAACCATTTTCCCCTGACCTCACCTGCCTGCAAGGAAGCTGACCACCCAGGTACGCGACATACACTGCACAGCGGGTAAATTGCAACTTGAGAGCCGCCAGCGGCCCTGACGCTGCCTTCATTTCTAGTGGCGCGTCCGGCTACCTTCTTCAATTAATCATGCAAACAAGCCCCTACGATCCCGTCCTAGAGCTCCAGCTCTCGCTTTACGTCAACAACAAGCGTCCCACCGAGGTCGCCCCATTCTGGTTTCGGCAAATCATCGACGACGATCCATCCATGGCATTCCCGCGCTCTCACAGACAGGTCCCTCTACTTGCGTTCCCCATCCATTGCCGGCAAACATACCTCACGGGCCCCTCTCTTTCTCATCTTCCCTTGGGAACTCCAGTACAAAGATTTCTCAGAGAGTCCGCTGAAGGACAAGATGAAGGCCCTGGATTCTCAAGCCCGCGCTACGACCTTTGTAAGTGCAGAAATACTCTGCGCTCATGCCGTGGGGAGTTGAAGCTGTTGTCTGGATGCAAATGTCGAATTAATAATTTTACATTTACATCCGGACGATAACTTCAAGTACCCATGTATGTTCAAATAAGGCCATTTCCAACCTCATGTCAACTCACCAGCAGAAGGCGTTCGGAAATTTCAACACGAACAGCCTCTGTCCAGTCGAAAATGCGTCCAAGACCTTCAGCAAGGCCAACCAGCAATAGGCAGCCGGATATTCTTACCGTGCGAATATAGTGGTGCACCTTTTCTTTACTTCTCTACAGATATAAATATAATACTCCCTACTATGGCTGTGCTTAATATCTGTATACTACGTCGTCGAGATTAATGCGAAAGCCGCGCAGCCTGACCTGTGAGGCCCAATTTCTTTCATAAGAAGGACATCACCCGCGCCCGCGCCCGCAACCGTCGTTCCCGCAAGGCAGTCTGCCGAGCAGCAAACAAAGGCAACAACAACGAGGGAAACAACAACAACATCAGCACCAACAGGTGATGTACACGTGTCTCAATGTTCCTTCTTGAGGACGATGAGTACTGGGCAATAGAGCGCGTGAGGGCTTGGAAGTACCTCAAGAAGTACCACCCAACGCTTCTACCGTGGGACAGGTCGATACATGACACCAACGACTTGACTGGATCGCCTCTTCTCGGATGCATCAGCAGTGGTTCGACGGCTACTTCAAGACTTCAAACGACTTTGATGCCTGCGGCATGGTCTGCTTCAAGAAACGGATGGGCTACTTTCAAAATGTACAAATCGCATTGGCTGTACATCACGACCGGACTGGTGGACAAGGAAACGGCAAAAAGGCATATTCGCGGCGAACTACACGCATCGCACCTTTGCAACAACTCCAACTGTGTCGAACTTGCCTGTTTGGTCTATACTACGAAAGGGAGGGGCGCAGTAGCTCTGGGATCCGCTCGTGTGGTCTTACGCCACCATACAAGCTCGCGTAGAAGCTTGACAAGCAACCTTTAGCAGACAGGACAAACCAGCTGCGCACACGTAACCAGGCATGCCAGAACAAGTATCCGTTTAGTGGTTGTGCATTCGAGTCTGAGGATGCATTCAAGCTACGGGACCACATCAATAATAGGCATGCCGAGTAGGATAGACAATGTAAAATAGTATAATCAATTCTATTATCTGCTACAGCTTCCTGCGGTATACTACAGCCTGGTGTAGAACTCTAACGGTTTTAGACCTCCGCCAAATACCAGCCGTGTGGCAGGCCTCTACAGTCCCCTCTCATAGCCGATAGCTAGCGTGGATTTGCTTTTTTTTGTTCATATCATGGGTAGTTGAAGCTATCGTCCGGACGAGAATGTCAAATTAAATATTCTACATAAACGTCCGGACGATAGCTTCAAATACCCACATATGTCATTTTTCTAAGGCAGAGCTGGGAATAAATCAGGGGAAGAAACGTAATGAGTGTTGTATTGCTATAATTAAAGAGGGACTAAAAACCGAAAATGATGGAATGTCCGTTTCCAATCTGGAGCCTTCGTCGTTCAATCAATATTCCTTCATTCGGGATACAGAGGTGTCACTGTCATCCCATTGCTCTCAGGAAGCATGAACCACTTCGCCCCCATCCTTCCAAGCTCCACCGTCGTAGACCTTCGTGCGAATAGAGCCAGCTGGGTTAACTGGCTTGTAGAACAGCACGAGCTTGCTTTCCAGCAACACTGCACCAAGCCGCGTTCCGGGGTAGAACTGGTCCACAGCACCCACCAGCTTTTCATCTGCGTAGTGCTGGATCTGTCTGGGGCTGCCCTGATCAACAAGTAGCAGGCTCTGCGTCCCGCTCGACTTAGGGCTCCTCACCGCCGCCATTGGGGTCTCGATCTCGACGTCCTTGGCCGGAATTACGATTTTACTGTCTACATGGTCCTGTTAGTAAGCCCTTAAATTCTTAATTATTCATATGTTCGAGGAGAAAATGAATAATCAGTGAGACGATACCTTGCCATTTATTGTTCCGGTTCGCGTAATAGGCGACGTTGCGGTCATGGTCTTGGAAGAACAGGTTGATTCCTCCCTCGTAGTGGGAGACCGCCAGTGTTGAGTCTGACAAGGAGTCACTGGGCTTCTCCGGCAGGATAGCTTCAGTGTGGACTGGGTCCTTTGGAGTGCGACGGATCTCAGTGAGCTGCTCGAATTTGCCCGTGAACCTGTGGTGCAGGCTATGAGTAAGCTATTTCTTAAAACAAAAGTCACAAGCTGTAAAAGTGCAGGTCTGGAGGATCCGATGCTGTTCACGCAATCCTAGTCATCGCTGGGCAATAAGAAGTACTCACTGGTGAAAGTACACCCATTGAGAGCCGTCTGGGTTCCAACCCTCGGTAGAGTTGAAAGAGCCACTCGTCAGTCGGCTCGCCTCCATTGGGGTGGTGGCGACGTCGTCTGGCACTTTCCCGTCTGACCACGACGAACTGCTCACGTCTTTGACTCTATCGGTGAGCTTTTTGGCTGTGTCAAAGTAGAACACGTGGATCTGAATTTAGGTTAGCATTTAGGATCTTCTTGTTCTAACTTGAGGGTGTTACCGTGGACTTGTTGCTGAAGTTGGCATCCTTTTCAACATAGTAAGCGGTGATGGGAGATGCCGGAGAGGATCGAGCGTTCGTAGCCACTGGTTCAGAGCTCTTCTGCCAGCTTTTGCCATCTGATGAATAGGTCTCGACAATGTGGCCTTGGGTGTCTTGGTAGTAGAGGTACAGGTTTGTGCCGTTCGTCGTCACCGGCGCCAGGTCAGTATCAACAATGGACGTCGTCATGGTGTTTGGTCGCTAGTGGCCTATGGGGCGATTGAAGTGTTGGTTGTTTCCGCTGCTCGTCTTGTCTTGTCGTTGAGGATGCTGATTGAAAACAGAGGAAAGAGTCCACTATTTAACTCTTCCGGCTGCTCTATGTCGGACCTGGCTCCGGGTCAGGCTTCACAACGGTGGCATCATAGCTGAACGCGTTCTTTCATCATCTTGCGTGCAACCATCGTCTTACCGCGTCGTCGATCCATCGTAAACCGGTGAGAATTGGAAGCACCACAAAACGAAAATAGCGCTGCACCACATTCCCTCTAACGATGCAACTGTAACTACCAGACCGTGTATGAAAGCTAGCTCAACCCGTTTTAATTGTTGGAGACAGCGGGGTGTGAGCTTGACTTCCAGATCCATCCCTGCAACAAGCCTCCTCAAAACGATTTGTCACTGCGCAGGTTGCAAGATCACCAATGATATTGCATTTGAGTTGGTGTCTCAGTAAATTTGTTGAGACCTTGAGTAGCAAATGCTCCTCCGAAAAGAAAGAGAGCATGCATATGCGGGTTCTGATCATCAGACCCTACTGACCGGTCGATCAATCCCCGCTCTGTGTGCTACGACCACCATCTCCTATGCCTTGGCTACATCCTCAACGATTCTTAGAGCTAATGGGATGCAAGGATATCCTAATTTGCTGCTATGGCGGGTCCATATCGGCGGATTTCTTAGTGCGGCGTTTTTTCCACCGTGATGGACAACCATGGTGCCGTGGCAACTACATGCGCCACTTGCGGGAAGGCAGCCCATTGAACACCGTAAATGACGCCCCGCTGCTGTCAGCTCGGCTCTGTCTGGCGGAGCAACATCAGCCAGCCTCCTTTTGTCCAGCCATTCCGTTATACATATTATAAGCAAACTGGCCCCTTTCAGGTATGCTACATTAGTTGACCTGTTTTACGGGCTCGGAACAAACCCCATTGCGTCATCGTTCTTGAGTAAGCCCGCACTTCCAAGACGAAGATGGTTCTGCTTAGTATTCCACAGTGCTACGTAACCTACACGAAGACCAAGTTCAATGTTTTCGCGAGATGTTTCCTTTTCGGGTAATGATCGCAGGCTGCTATCCGAAGATTTACTGTTGTGACATTGGATACTTGGCACTTACGGATTCATACATGAAGCGAGTCTGCATTGATCGGATAGATGTGTGGAGTTGTTGTGTGAGACTGCCGATTCAGCCGTGTCTTCCGAATTCAGATGACAATGAGGGAGAAAAGCTTGGTTGCGACCAGAGCCCAGCTGGCAGGAAACCCCGCCAATAAGATTGTGTCATACATGCATCTCAACGAACAGCGTGTGCGGGGTCCGGACTGCAGGCAGCGGGTGGAGCCGAGGCTAATGTAAGGCGATCCGTATTCAATCTAATTCAACAGCATGCATATTCTTGGGAGATTCTGCAAAAGTCGCCGTCTCACGCACCCTCTCGTCTACACCATGCGCCGAGGTCCCGCCTGGTAAATACTTAATGAGGGGAAACGCACATCACACGGCTGCCTGCGGTGATCAGCAATAAACCTGCCTTCGGCTATGGCCGACCTTTCCCTCCAGCTCTCCTTGATCCAAGCCACGCTTATTACGCGCGGCACCCTGCTACGGTTCCCCATATATCCCGCAAAAAGTCGCCGTATGTCCCCCGACCTGTCCATTTTCGCACCAATGACTGCTCCATGCGTTGCCACGGTGTCTGTGTAATGAGATTTCCCCGCTGAGTTGCTGCATGCGCATCCGTCTGTTATCCTTATACCCTACCGTCGATCTACCGCGCCAGACAGGTCTGAGCTGACAGAAGCTGGGCGTCACTTACGGTGTTCAACGGGCTGCCTTCTCGCAGTGAAGTAATTGTCGTCAGCAAACTAAACCCAGAGATAATCTAATATTGGTTGAAGCACTAAGAAAGCAGAACTGCCCGCCTATGTATTGATTAGGCTATAGCTAGTTCATTTGACCTGAAAAATAGAGGAGGCATGGAAGAACAATGAAAAAGGAGAAGAAAAGTGCCGCTATCGTCTTGTCTTGCTGTGTGCGATGGGCCTTCGTGGTTTTATCCAAGTCATAGAGCCGACCATTCCCCACTTTTCCGTTCAACAAATCTTCTCGAAGACGTAGCAAAGGCGGGTGGACAGGATCAGGCAGCCACTCGTCGCTGACATCAATAGCGATTTTGACGATGATCTTTATTGCAGCGGATACGACCGGGTTTGGATCACCCAGTCGCTGCCGGCGTCGACAATTTGGAGTGATGAATGTAAGGAGCAATGCTCTTCCAAACCAGCCGAAATACCTGTCAATTCTGTTATTTCACTGCTCTCTGTCGCCTGTAAACGCTTGTAAGTACGTACCTTGGAAACCACAGCTCGCAGAACTGGTCGATGAACGCCTCGGCGGTCTCGTGGCCTTTCTGCAACAATTCTGGTGTCGACTGTTCTTCAAACGCGATCCCATCGAACCAGTAAAAGAAGGCTTCCAACTCATCCCAATTCCGCGGAAAGTTGATGCCGTACGACCGGCTGCCGTCTGACGGCTCGGTCACAAAGTGGCCGGCGACGCGCTCGCACCACTCAGGCCAGGCAGCCTTGACCTTCGGGTTGACGTCGTTGCGTGCGCCGACAATCTTGCGCACGAGCGCCTCAAAGTATGCAGCGCCGACGAGCGCCATCTGGCCCTCAAACGGCGCGCTGTACGACCCCGGAACGTGTTTCCAGATAGCGGCGTGGAGGCGGTTGATTTTGCCAATGCTTTGCGCCGTCTCGGGCGAGCCGCTGCCGTGGTAGACCCATTCGAGCTGGTACAGCTCCGTCTCGTAGAAGCGCTGGTGGCCGCGCCGCATCACCTTGCCGCCGAAGTGGATCGCTGCGGCGCCGGACGGTGCTTGAGTGAGGACTGCGAAGATTGCCGTGTAGCTGACGGCAGCTGCAAAGGCGGACGGCCCGAAGAAGGCTATCGTCCTGATTATTTGGTCATACTCTGTCTCAGGGTCGAGCTGTTGCGGTTGCAGCAGTCGTTAGTGAGATAAAGCTACTTTTGGTCTCTAATTCTCTCGTCTTACCTGGTCGAGGTACTTCTGGATCCATTTGCCTTTTCGCTGCTCACGCGGCGGCCACTGAGGGACTGGACGCTTTGGGTTCGGAGGTGGTCGAGGTGGACGAGGGTTCGATTCATATTGCTCCCATGAATCACATCCCGGCGGTAAGCCGTTGGTGAGTTTCAAAGTGTACTGTCCGTGTTTGGCTGACATCGCTACTGATTTTTGACTGGAATCTTGCAGCATTGGAATTTATATTGACTTGTTTATAGTAGTATTTATGGTCTGAACAACACGTCTGAAGCATTTCGGGTATTTCGGCCTTATGGTAAGGGAAACACCGAGAGCGGAACGAGTTCCACCACGGCACCTATACCTTCCGAGTCCGACTAGCTAGACAAGAGCGTAATCGGCTCCACACTTTTATAGGACCACCTACCCGAATAGCTACAATAAGACATGATCCTCTCCAAGTCCCGTCTACCTCGTACCCGCTCCGCGTTAGCCCGCCATAAGTCGTACTTGGATTACTCACACGTAGCATATTTGTGTCACGAGAGGTGGCGTTGGTTTCGGCTCATGAAAACGGTAAGCAGCCACAAAGGGGCGGTCATTCGTAGAGAAGCCAATGCGAAGGAAGGCGGTATGTACAACGAAGCCGTATTGGCCCGTGCATTGGCGCCGGCATGTAGAAGCGGGAGAAATTCTGTTTAGTTATCATGCTTTTCGCCTTTCGTCCTTGGCTAGAGAATAGCGATCTGCTTGTGCTGCCATCCGTACCGAGCCGCTCCGTACAGAATGGCCGTGGCTGCTGTCTTTGTTGCGGATGCGCTGATGCCCCAGGTTTGGAAAACGCGAAGCGACCGCTACAGCAGGCCAGGTACGAGTGTCATTGAAAGTTGCAACGAAGCGGATACAAGGAGAGGAATGCACAATGGAATCCAGACTGCAAGATATGTCAAGTGATCGCAGCAGAGATACGGGCTCACACTGGTAGAGCTGAGAAGGTAGGAGCATCCGGTGTGGTTGATCAGCGCTTGATGAAACACGGAAAGCTGACCGAGCCGATCATGCGAGTCCAGGGCTCCCTAGCTACCAATCAGCAAGGCTGTTATTTGTGTCACCTGTCCTATTCGATCACCGCCAGCCACTCCATTACCCGACAGGCACAAATAGCCCCTGAAGCAGACAGAATCAACACCCGGCAGTAGAATTTCAAAGAGATAATTTTGTCAAGCAATGAGTCAATCTGCGCTTCTGATAGTGTCTTTTGACAAAGCTTCTTGTAGTCTTCGTTTTTTTTTATTGTTATACTCTCGAGGCTCGCCATCTTAGCGACAGGGCCCCCATCCAATCAATTCGCAAGTTGTCGGTAAAGTTTCTGCAATATAAGAGTAACCTCGTAATTCTACTTTCCAATTGGCGGCAGAAACGCACACCGCCCAAAATTACAAGGGCGATCCCAATCGCTAAGGTGGCGAGCTTCGCGAGTATACGGAATACGGTATACGGGTACATTTGCGGTTGCTTACTAGCAAGGACCCTGCCAATTGATTGGTGGCGGCCTTTTTTTGGGGGGGTAATTACTAAAATCGACCCGTATTTGCCTCGAAATTACTAAAAGCGACCCTCTAGCCCAAAAGCGACCTCTCTACTAAAATCTACGCATCGTAAAAGGTTAATAATACTAGAATTCTTATTTTCTTTCTATTATAATAATAATAGGCAAGTCTAGAGATATCTACTATAGTAAAAAATAGACGTTCTAATAAGAGAGTGTTGACTTATAGATATAGACGGGTCGCTTTAGGTCGCTTTTAGGCTAGAGGGTCGCTTTTGGTGATTTCGCGACAAATACGGGTCGCTTTTGGTAATTGCCCCCCC
>JAJNLL010000110.1:0-75211 GCA_023089105.1 Lasiodiplodia citricola | reverse complement strand
CTGGAGGATGGGGGGAGGGGGGTTTCGTGGCTGGCTCCTCTTTGCCATTGGATGATGGGGGGGTTTGGATGGATGGAGGGAAGGAAGGAAGTGGAGCCCAAGACAGCGCGCTGCTTTGTTGTTGTTGATGATGATGATGACATATCTGAAAAAATGACTACACGATCTCTATCTCTCATTCATTCACCTATGAGGCAAGGCAATTGAGGTGTGCAACGTAGACATACGGCATGTCGAACCGAAAAAAAAGGCTGACGATACGGATCTACATGGTCGTCGTCAAAACTCGCTCATCCCCAGCCAACGAGATCAACAACCGTGAAATCTTCTCCGACGTTGTCTGACTAGTTTCGCCTTTTTTCGTCGATAGCTTCATCAACCACCCCCACCACCCCTGCAACTTTCCTCTTTGCCAATAATCGAGAGAAACAAGCACGACGATTATCGCACTAGTACTATGTTTAGCGCCTCTCGGACTTATGTATGACAGCGAGTCAATACCGGTTAGGGCCGGGCGGCGACGGCGGCCTGGCGGCGACAGTGGCGGCGACGAGCCATACCACCGGAGACACAGAAACACAAGCTTCGGACGTCGGGGATAAATGCCTGTCGACATCGGATGATTAGGGAGCAAAAGAAGCTAGCTCTATTGTCTGTAGGTAGCGTTCTAGAAGCCGGCGCAGTAGTCGCAAATAAGCGCGCTATGCCAGAAGGCGGCCGCGCAACCCTTCCCCCCACGCCACATTCCTAACGCCCAAAACAGCCCGATGGCGCTGGCCACGTACTTCTTATGCTTGATGACGGCAAGCAGGGAGGCTTAGCTTGCTTCGCTAGCCTTCCCGGGGCCGGCAAGGCCTTCCACTACACAGGGGGGTTGCATTGGGAGGTGGTTGGGGGGGAGTGGATTCGTGGTCACGAGAGTGAAGGATTGCTGATGATGATGATGCGGCCGTTTTTTCGTGGCCTGGTGCTGCATGTCCCGAGGTTCTGGGAAAACGGGGAAGGAGGCGCAGCAGTTTACTAGGTAGCGCGGTGGGGAAAAAGAGAGTCGTTTTGGTTTTAGGTTTGTTTTGGAAGGGATCTGTTATTGGTTTTTGTTTCCGTTTGTAGAAGAGATCGCGAGCGGGTTTAAGGAAGGTGTTGGGATCACACAGGCCCGTATGTGTACAATGACGTTGGTCGCTTCGGGGAAGGTCAAGGATTAAGGAAACAGCACTATTGTGCAGGCAATGAAAGGAGAAACATAATCTGGATCAGGGGAAGCCCCAAGGCCGCGGGAGCTACGGTAATAATGCACTGCGAGAGCCAAATGCAGTTGTGTGGTGCAAAACGTAATGGTTGATCATGATATTAGTTGACTAACTCGCATGCCGAGGCATGTAGAGGTCGTGTGTCTGTATCTTACTTTACGTGCCATTTGCTACTTGCTGCTAATGCAAGATTACGAAAGAAGATGACTGAAGAGAAAACCATGGCTATGCCACCCGCGCGTATGCATCTGCGCGTTGTCTGTGGCTGAAGAGCTCTTGGTGGATTGTTGCTCTTTGAAACGAGGCTTACGCGGCCTTCCAATACCCACTCCTAGATAACGCCACACCCAAACTCATGAAACTCCGTGAAAAAAAGCCATAACGTTTAAATCCATGTCCCAAACATACAGACATACTTACCTATTCCGAGCATACGCGTGCCTACGGATGAAGTGTTTGAATGAAGAGTAAAAAAATTTTGTGCATGAAATCAAGTCGTCAATTGGTCTCGTGAACTGCACAGTCGCCTCTGATGTGGGCCATATCCGGCTCTCTTAGTCGTCTCTCCTCTTTTTCGCCGTGATGCTAATGTGCGCCCCCGTCTTGAAACGTGTAGAATGTAGTGTTAAGAATTTTCAGAGAATCGCCTTCGTCGACCGAAACAACCCCCGAGTGTCTCTGTTTCTCGGAGATACTCCTGGGTTGAAGCGAGAAGGGCTTAGTTCTTCCTGTCACGGTCCAAACCAGCAGACTCGGCAGTATCGGGCTCCACGGGCTCCCTCATAGTGTCGAAGCTAGGGCGCGGAGAGACGTCCGGAATGCTGCTTTCGGGAGTGAAGACGGTAGTGACGGAAGGCGTGTACTCGCGGAACCCATCGACGACAATGTCGCTGCTGTCAGCATCCTCTTCGTACGCCGGAGGAGCATCATCCGTGTCCACGCTTCCAAGGTCCGACTTGTACGAAGGAAGGCTGCTGGTACGAGACATGTTGTGCGGCGGGGGCGGAGTGTACATTCCGTGGGCCATGTGATGAGGTTGGGGCATCGGCTGCATGTGAGGAGCCGGGTATTGGTGAATCTGAGGGTGAGCATGGACGTGAGTGTGGGCGTGAGCATTGACACAAGGACAAGTCGATGGGCCAGGGGAAGCCGGAGAAGCTCTTCCCTGCTCAGCCTGGACAATGTCATGAGCAAGCTCATGAGCAGTCCTCAGGTTTCTGATTTCCTCCTGCATGGCCTCCTCGAGCCTATCCTCCTGGTCCAGAATCAGGGCTCTCTTTTCTTCGTAATCGGCCCTGCGGTCCCAGTCATCCTCGTTTCCGTTCCACCACTTCTTCCAGGCGTGGCGGCGAGCAAGGCGACGGTATTGCCTGGCGGTGCGACGCTCCTCGCGAGTAGCACGGCGTTCGGTGCGCTGGCGCAGGGTGCAGCAGTTGCGGCGGATGAAGCTGAAAATACAGGCCAGACCGGTCAAAGAGGCGAAAGCCATCAGAACGCCATGGACGGGACGAGGGCCATGGTGGTGGTGAGGCGGAGGAGGAGGAGGGGGCGGTCCGCGGCCACCTGGACCATCGAAAGGAGGCGGCGGGGGCGGCGGAGGCGGGCCATCGAAACCATGCGGCGGTGGCGGCGGAGGAGGGGGAGGAGGACCCTGTCCGTGCGGGCCACCGAAGGGAGGAGGTGGTGGAGGAGGGGGCGGGCCATAGCCTCCAGGCCCGCCGAAAGGCGGCGGTCCATGGGAATGGTGATCGTACTTCATCGCGAGGGGTCCAGGGTGAGGCGGGCCGTGAACAGCGTCGATTTCAGCGAAAGCTTGGTCGTGATGACCGTGGTGGTAAGGGAAATGCGGGCGGTCCATATCTTCGTCGTGATGGTGTGGACCGGGGCGCAGGTGGATGTAGATAACGCGTACAGCGCCGTGGGCCTTGTGGAGGAAAGCACCGAAGATGCAAGAAAGATTGTCGCAAGTCTTCAATTCGTCCTTCAGCGAGTGTGCATGATCTCTCATGTGCCGTTGGATGACGTCTTTCTGTTCACGGATGCGCTCCTGTATCCGCTTCTCCTCGGCCTCGAGCTCACGGAGGATCTCAATCTCGTCCTCAATGGATGCACTTTGGTGGAAGAAGCCTTCGGGGAGGTCTTCGAAGTCGACAGACACAAGCCTAAGATCGGCGGGCGGGTCGCGCCAGTCCTGGCCGTCAAGAGCGTCGGGAAGGGGGACGGGGTTGGTGGCAAGCCTCAGGAGCTCAACCTTGCGAGCGGCTTGCTTAAACGAGACGGAGAAACCAGCAGAATGGCGGACAGCCTTATCGTCGACCTTCTGGATGTTCACGGTCAAGAGTTGAGCGACATCGTCTCCGTATTCGCTCGCGTCGGGTTCCGAAAGAGATTCAAACAGACAGGCAGTTTCCCAAGATAAGGTAATGTCGTGGTCAGGCTCATGTTCGGCAGTGGCCTTGTTAGCACTCGAGATGGAGCCGTTGCCTTCAGCGCGAATTCCATTCCACTCCTGGATCAGTTGGTGGCCATTCAGGGTGATGTTTGCTTCGCCGCACGGCTGGTCGGAGGGAAAGACTTGGAAGTCGAAAACCTGAGGCTAGTGTCAGCGAGGGCGACGGCGTGTTTTAAGAGCGCGCAGCATACGAGAGATTCGTCATCGGAGGCGCCAAGGCAGCCTTGGCACGGTACGCTGAACGTTGCCTGAGCGTTTTGAGCATCTGGCGATCATAAGCAGGCGCATCGTGGAGATAGGCGGAGAGGGAAGCATACCGAGCTCGAGCACGACAGGCTTCACGTCATCGAGCGAAGACGAGCGTTGGTGTGGGCGGTGTGTTGGCGGGAGCACTGCGGCTGCGGCGAGGGCCGGCAGCAGGGCGACAGCGTGCTTGAACGAAGCGCGCATGGCAGAAGGGAGGATATCCCCGCGCAGTGGAGAGCGATAGCCGGCACGGGGAAGATTTGAACCAAGGCGCAAAGAAAACCAACACACGAGCAGTAGCACAGCGACAGGCCAAGTGGAGCTGAGGGAGCGGACAGTCGAGCAGCAGGCAGCAGGATTCCACGGGGTAAGGCTGTCACTTTTTAACGCCAGATGCCGCGTCAGCCTCGGGGGGCGAGGCGCTGTTGCAAGAGGCCCTTAGCGCTCGGGCCACTGGCGCTGCGAGCACTGCCGACCAGACGATGCGCCCGGAACGCCCAGCTCAGCGCGCGAGCCACGCGTGTTGCGTCGCGGAGATGGTCGCTCGTTGCAGTGTCGCGCGACGAGCAGCTTGGTGCCTGCAGGAGCGCTGCGAGTGCAAGCAGCAGCACTGGGCCGCCAGCCAGGGGACCGTAGCTGATTGACCTACGCCCTGGCCCCAGCGCACGCACGTGAGAACCTTGTCAACGGTGAGATTCTTCGCCGGCAGACCCGGCAGATGGGCTGGCACCACCTGCACGGCCCCGACCGGAGCCTCGTCGGCCCGCAGGCTCATCATCGGCCGCCAAGCCGCAAGCTAGCTGTGACGCGGGCGCGCTGCTTGCTAAGGTTCCTTGTGTACAGCACTTGAAGCCATTCACCACCACGCTGATCTTCCACCCCCGCCCACGCGCTAACCTACGCAACCGTTCCCCACACTCGGCTGTCACAGCTGCCGCCGTCCACGTCGAACTTCTTCTGATACGCCCATCCGCACCCCGACAGCGCACCCTTCGCAATGGTGAGCCCACCCCCGCAGCTGCCACCGCCGAGCTTGCTATTGAATGACGCGGACATGCAGGCGCTGACTTGACGTCTTCAAGCTGCCTCTAGGCCTCCTCAATGCCGCCCAGGGCCACCCAATGCTCGTCGAGCTCAAGAACGGCGAGACGCTAAACGGCCATCTGGTCAACTGCGACAACTGGATGAACCTGACTCTGAAGGAGGTTGTGCAAACGAGCCCCGACGGCGACCGCTTCTGGCGGCTACCCGAAGTCTACATCCGCGGCAACAACGTATGCTGTCCTGAAACCCGATTGTCCGGCTGACTGCCGCTAACCTGGAAACAGATCAAGTACCTGCGCGTGCCCGACGAGATCATCGATTTGGTGAAGGAGCAGCAGCAGCGCGACCAGGCCAACCGCGGCGGCCGTGGCGGCGGCCACCAACGTGGAGACCACAGCGGACGGGGCGATAGGGGTCGCGGAATGGGCCGCGGAGGTCGTGGCGGCCGTGGCCGTGGACGTGGCGCATGAGCCCTCTACGATTGCAGTCAATAGGAAGATATCTCCGAGCCGGCCTTGAAAAACAGGACGCTAGGGCGCAGGGGCTTGTGAAACATCATGGGTTGGGCGTTCGTGTATACCACAGGGGCCCCATTGGTGGGAAGGGCTGGCGTCAATGAGACCTGAATGATCATGAAAGAGATGTGGCGGATGCGCACATGCGCAAAATCATATTCACGGCCTTGGATTTAGCTAGCATTGAAGAGCTGAGCGTGGAGGGAAAATCGTAGACATTTCGGCGCTCATATCCCAAAGCCGTCAATGTCGTCACGAAGTTTTGCAATACCATAATGCGCGCATTGTCGCAACACCGCTGCCCTTGGCTCACCAGATTTCCTAGTCTTGAAATTATCCCGCATGTCAATGAGCATATTGGAACGTACCTGTCGATCGAAATGCTTGCTTGCCGCCGGCAACTAGTGTTGCGGGCGGAGAGCTTCCGCGCCATGTTCCGCAAACTTCCAAACTTCGAGCCTTTCAACAACACCACAGGCAACCTGATCAATGACCACGCCACCCTTCATTGCTGACCGGCTATGGCACTCGCTCTGCCCCGCATATGCGCGCCTCTCCACCGGCACCCGGCGTGCCCTTCTAAGGACTTCGACCCAACACCCTAGCGTTCCTCGCCCGAGAAATGTTTCTTTGCCGGCGCAATGCGCCCGACACTCGAGCACCACCGGGACCCCCGTCCGATTCGTTGCACCCGGGAGCGCAACCACCAAAGGCGGAGAAGTCGTAGCATTGAAGCAGAAACGGAGATATGAAGAGAGGCTAAAATCGACCGCTGGTGATGAGCTGGATGGCGTCGAAACGGCGCAGATCTACCATCGCCTGCGTCGACTGGCGGCAGACGGAGACATTGACGCGGTGGAGCACATTATATCGTATCTATTGCAAAAGAGAGGGGAGGAGCCGAACGTGGCCCTTTACAATGCTGCTATCCTGTCCAATGTGTCTGCGGAAAAGGGCTCAGCGGCGAGAGCTACCGTGCTGCTGAGAGAGATGGGAGAGAACGGGCTGGAGCCGACAGCAGGAACATGCCACGACATACTCAGGGTACGTGCGGGCACTACTCGTAAACATCGTTCCCTACATGACTAATTCTAGAACAGGTTGTCGCTGCCCATCCGGACTATCTCCTCAGAGACGCGATCACCCAGTACATGCGCCAGAGATGGTTCAATATTACCGACGAAGGCCGCCATGATATAGCCGTGGGCCTTCTTCGAGAATCACAATTGGAGCTGGCGCTGAGTTACATGGATACCATGATCTCTGAAGGGATTCCGATCAAGAGCTGGTTGTACGACATGGCGATTTACACGCTCTGCGACGTTGAAGAGGTGGACGAAGCACTCAAAATTATGCAGCGGCGGGTCGAGTCTGGCGAGCAGAATATTTCAAAGCCGGTGTGGTACAGCTTGCTCGATGCTGCTAGCATTATGCAAAATGTGAGCTTGCATTTCCACAGTAATACGGATTTCTCAACTGACAATTTCCTAGCTTGCGGCAATAGAATATGTTTGGAAACGCCAGGTTGGCCCCGGACATCTCAATCCATCATCCGGCATATGTTTCAACATTCTTGCTGCCGTTTCGCGAGTTGGAGATGCCGACCTGGCAACAGACGTTTTTCGTGTGCTGAGCGAGCGGAAAGAGGTGTTTACACAACAGCACTATGAAATGCTCGTGGACACATACATTCAAGCTGGCGACATGAAAACAGCCCTTTCGGTGTTGTGCATCATGCAGACCAGTGGCGCGCCGCCCAACGACTACTCGACGAGGAAGCTTTTCCAGTGGACGCGCGCCGAGGCTGATCGTCCAGTCGAACTTTTCGACCAGCTACGGAAATTGAAGGATGACGGCCATACGATTCCCCTCGCGGCAATCAACGTGTTGATTGAGGCAGCAATTTTCCGCGACGATTTCGATACGGCCGTCGACATATACAAGGCTCTGCATACATTATGCGAGGATGGACCTTCGACATCAACTTTCAACACTCTCCTCCGGGGATGCCGTCACCGCAAGGACCTGGCCATGTTTCTGGCGGCCGAGATGGTGGAGAGGAAAGTGGAACCGGACGCTCTGACGTACGATCGGCTCCTGTTGGTTTGTCTCACGGAACAAGACAACTACGACGATGCATTCCGGTATTACGAAGAGATGCGCAACCGAGGGTGGATACCTCGAGCAGGTACATTTATTGCAATGGGGCGTCGGTGTGCGCGAGCGCAGGATGCACGGGCGTGGGAAGTGTTGGAGGAGATGAGCCGGTGCAAAGTGGATTCAAACAGCATCAAGGTGATGAGGGATTGGCTGAATAGGAATTGGGGTCGGGCGTCGGAGAAGGACGCGGAGCTCACGCGATAGAGGGGTTTGAGACATGGATGCAGGGAGCTACCAATGAAGACGGAACCTGACCCCTGCGATGACTTGCCCCAACATTGCATGACGCTGCAGAATAGATGAGGCAACAAGCACAGAATGCAGATTTACTAATGTCTTGGCACGGCTTGATGTGGTGTTGATGACATGGATGGCCGGTGTTATGACGTACCGAATGGCGCATCGCCTATCAAACAAGCTACAAGCTCCGGTCGACAACGCCTGCGACTCTCAGTATTCTACACTCCACCCGAGCCATGAGCCCGCCCGCGCGCATTTTCACACCAAACCAGCTACGCCGCGCGGCGTGACCATCGTCTTTCCACCAAACCTCCGGCTCCAGCTTCAAGAATTCCATCTTGCCCTTGACCGCGTCATGGTGCGTAGCCTCAGCCTTCAGCCCTCAACCCCCGTATCGGTTCCCCCAGAGTCTAACACAGCGAAACGAACAGGCCTCTCTCCTCCGCCAAATCGTCGCGGGCCCGCGCGCGCGGCACCCGGAAGCCGGGCTCGACCTGTGCTACGTGACGGACTCGATCATCGCGACGTCGGGCCCGTCAGGGACGTACCCGCAGCGGGCGTACCGCAACCCGCTGGACCAACTAGTCAAGTTCCTGGACAAGCACCACGGGCAGAAGTGGGCGATCTGGGAGTTCCGGGCCGAGGGGACGGGCTACCCGGACGAGGAGGTGTACGGGCGCATCTGGCACTACCCGTGGCCGGACCACCACCCGCCGCCGTTCGCGCTGGTGCCGCGCATCGTGGCGTCGATGCGCAACTGGCTGCGCGCCGACAAGGACAACGTGGCCGTCGTGCACTGCAAGGCGGGCAAGGGCCGCTCCGGCACCGTCTCGTGCTCCTACCTCATCGCCGAGGAGGGCTGGAAGGCCGAGGACGCGCTGAAGCGCTTCACCGAGCGCCGCATGCGCCCCAGCTTCGGCCCCGGCGTGTCGATTCCCAGCCAGCTGCGTTGGGTGGGCTACGTCGATCGCTGGACCAAGGGCGGCAAGGTCTACGTCGAGCGCCAGATCGAGATCCTCGAGGTCCACGCTTGGGGCGTCCGGAACGGTGTTCGCGTCAGCATCGAGGGCTTCGTTGATGAGGGAAAGGTGATCAAGACGTTCCACACCTTCAGCCGCGCCGAGCGGCAGATCGTCCGGGGTACCGTCAAGGACTCCGGCGGCCTCGCCGACGTCGTTAACGAGGTCCTTTCTCAGCGGAGGCTAGAGAAAGTGGCCAAGGAAGACCAGTCGTCGTCGGGCTCGTCCACTCCGGTAGACCGCAAGGCCAACAAGGAGCTGCCGTTAAGCCCGGAGGAGCAGGAGAGCGGCGCAGACGACAGCCCGGCGGAATATGGCGATGTCATATTCAGGCCATCCAAGCGAGTCGTGCTCCCGACCAGTGATATCAATATCGATTTTGAACGGCGGAATAAGGCCATGTACGGCTACACCATGGTCACTTCGGTGGCGCACGTCTGGTTCAACACATTCTTCGAAGGCAACGGCCCAGAGCAGAAAGGAAAGGCAGATGATTCCGGCACCTTTGAGCTTGAATGGAGCAAGATGGATGGCATCAAGGGCAGCAGCCGTAAAGGCACTAGAGCATTCGACAAGGTGGCGGTTGTTTGGAGAGCAATCCCAGATTCGGAAACGGGCCACCCCGATGTCGTTATCACGGAGCCGAAGGTGGGAGAGGAAGTTCCACAGTCCAAAGCCGCCGACTGGAAAGGAGGGGAGCCCTCGGAGCGGAATGGAAAGGAGCTGGGCTTGCGCACCGAGACGCCTCCTGGCGGAAGTCCTAGCCTCTCCAAGGCGAGCAGCGTGAGGACTCAGAACAGTGCAAACAATTCAGGTATGGTATCTACGGAAGACACGATCAACGAGACCATGGGGTTGAAGACGCATGGGCGTGATGGCGAGCAAATCATGCAAGCTACCAGCAGCAGCTCGGAAGAGTCGTCGCCTATCAGGACCGAGAAGCCGCAGGTGATTCCGACCATCTCGAACCCTGAGCTCGCGAGCAACGGGATCGCCGCCAAGGATCAGGCAGCCGCACCATCTACAGAACCGACGGCGGGAATTGTCCAGGGGAAAGAGCACGTTTCGACAAGCTCGTTACCGGGAGGAGTACCTGAAGAAGAAATGAAGACGGCACATCCGCACGGACTGGGCCACATGAAGTCCAAGAAGGACTCGGAGACAAGCTTGTGAGGCGCAGTAGAAGGGGGGCCCTGTCAAATTAGACGGAGGGATATGCGGAGGAACGGCACGGGGAGGCGCGGCAGCGGCATGTAGATGCAGGTCGGGACGATTGGAAACAGTAGATGGTGCCAATGCAGGCCCCCCGTTAGTGTATTTCTTTTTCTCTACGCGCTCTCGCTTGCTCGATCAAGCAAGCGCTTAAGCAAGGGAAGTAATGGCCCCGGTTGGTTCGGCAAGCGAAGCATTGAGAACAAAGCGGGTCTGAAGTGTGACAGTGTTTGTTGCTCTGAATGGATGGCAAATTGGAGACTAGCTTGATCGGCGTGACTGGGGCCAGACCGGTTCGGAGATGTATCTCTCGTTTCAATGGCGATCTCTGACTGCAGCTCTCGAGGTGGTTGCATATGCATCTGTAACAAGCGCTGAGCGGAGAGTCGAGGCAAGTGGACGATCATAGTGCAGGCCAATATGTGATATATCGGTCGGAGAGGCCGCGCCAGCAGCCTTACAAGTGGCAATATTACGGCGTTGTCGGTGAGGCTGAGAAAAGAGGTCGAGTCAAGAGGCCGGGATGACAGGACTAGCGGGTGAAGGCTGCAATACCGCAGGGCCGGTAAGCAGGCGGCGATTGGCCAGGCCGCGAAACTCTCTCGATGCATACGCACGCCGCGGGAGGCAGCGGTCGAGTGCGGCGTCCGCACGAGGCAGCAGCCAGCCCTGTAGCCTCGCGCACGCGCAGCCAGTTCTCGGTTTAGGCATGTATTTAACCACGGCGGCGCCCTTTTCGCAGCACCGTTACCCACGCCTTCGCATGAGCACGCAAAGCTCATGCAGTACCCAGCCTTTTCCGAAGCACTACAGGAGCCAGCGCAGCAAGCCAAGCTCCGTCACTCTCGAGTTACACAATCCCTCTTTCCCAGCGGCGGGGGCCCCCAGCAAGCTTTCTTGCATTATCGCCGGCGCCCTTTTCGTTTTCTCTCTTGATCGGATCACCTGGTCAGCCTGGGTTCTTGCATTCAACCTCCATTGTTGTTTTCTCTGTCAGCAGCCACTGCCGCCAGCCCTGCCGCAACCCACCCTGCACGCGCCTGGTCTGATGACTTGAGCAAACCCGCTTCAGTCATCCTACCATTATTGGAGGCTTTTCCCCCCCAACTTAATAAAAAAGGGCGTCCATCGCTGCTCTAAAAAAAGACTTTCACTTTTCCAACTCTTCCCTTTCCTCCGTTCAGGGTCCTTCCACCCTTTCAATACGAGTTTTCCCGTCCCGCCACTCGGTCGAATTTCCGCTTTTCCACCCGTCGACGCTTTTCCCCACACATTCACAAGCGATCATCATCAATCCCGACCCGCGCGCCCGCCCCGCCTCCCGGGAAGGTTATCTTAGACCCGGGGCTGCCCGGATCATTCTTTGACCAGTGCGCCAACGGTCCACGCTACGCCTACCCGTCGACCTCTCACCACCACCATGGACAGCGCGCGAGACAAGAGCGCCGACGAGAGTGTCGTCGTGGACATCAAGTCGCCCTCGGCCGAGCCGGCCACGCCGTCTTCGTCCTCACAGCCACCGGCTTCCTCTGCCGAGCTCAATGCCGGTGGCGGCGGAGGCGTTGCCGATCCCAAGTCGAATACCAAGGAGGGCGGCAACAAGTCAGGTGCGGCCGCGGCTAAGGGGAAGAAGGGAAAGTCGGCGGCGGCGGCGAAGAAGAAGAAGGCTGGCGCTTGCTGCCGCCATACCAAGCATCACGGGACGAAGAAGCGGAGCAAGCACCACGGCAAGAAGAAGAAGTACGCCAGCGACGACGACGAGTCCGAGTCGGCGGACAGTGATAATGAGGACTCGGACGACGAGGGGGAGTCGACGGCGTCGGAGTCGTCGAGTGAGAGCAGTGACGACGAGGACGAGAAGCAGCAGCACCAGCTCAAGTCGAGGAAAAAGGCCGCGAAGAAGGCCTTGAAGGCGCGGAAGGCGAAGGCGAAGAGCAAGAGCAAGAAGAAGGCCAAGAAGCACGGGAAGAAGTCGAAGAAGTACGCCTCGTCGTCTTCGTCTTCATCGTCGTCGTCGTCGTCCAGCGATTCGTCCTCGAGCGAGTCGGATTCGGACAGCGACTCGAGCTCGGCCAGCTCAGAGTCCGAGTCCGAGTCGGAGACCACCAAGCGCCGCTCGCGCCGGCGCCACAAGGCGGCGAAGGCGCGCCGTGCTGCGAGGGAGGCGGCGGACGAGTCGGACGCCTCGGTGACGGCGGAGGAGGGCTCGGACGACGGGTCGGCGCAGACAGATGACTTGTCGCCGCAGGACCAGAACCAGTTGTTGCTGCTGAAGCAAGAGCTGCAGGCGCAACAGCAGCGTAGAAGAGCATTGGCCCCGCCGGATCCTCTTGATCTTCCGGACCTTTCGAGCCTGCAGAAATTCACCAGTAGCCTCAAGGCGTTGGAGAAGCTGAAGAAGAAGAACAAGGGTAAGAAGAAGGGAAGGAAGTCTTCTTCGTCTAGCAAGCGTGCTAGCACCCTGGAGTTCAAGCGCGTGGATGAGCTGTGGGACAGCAAGATCCACAACTACAAGCTCACCGAGAGCGCCGAAGATCCTGCGGACGAGTTCAACGCCTACATTTTCACCGTGCGCAGGAGATTCGATTGGGAGAACAAGTACAGGAATACCGTGGTTGACATCAAATCCAAGCTTCTGAAAGAAGCGCTGCAAGAGGTCATGAAGGATGTAAAGGGCGTCTCGCTCGTGGAAGAGCAGCCTTGCATAGATCCGAACATGCTGTTCCTCTACCTTGAGGAGCTTCGCCGTTTCAGCAAGAAGACGTTGAAGGCGCGGGCAAAAAAGCAGAAGAAAAAGAAGACCAAGCGGAGGATTAAGATGATGATTGCCCACTGCAAGATCATGATCAGCTATCTAGACGAGGACTACGATGAGACCAAAAAGACACTCTACCCCATGCTTGAGGCTGGGAACATCACTTTCGATCTTCTGTGGGCACTTTTCAAGCCAAACACTATCGCTTACACCACGACATACGGAGCTGTTGAGCATCCCCGTTGCTTCAAGGTCGACTACGCCACTAAGGAGTCTTCGTTCATTCGTGGAGACTGGTATTCCATCGAGGGACGTTACCTCGAGTACGACGGCAAGACTTTCGGATTGGGAGAGCTTGAGATCAACGTCGATTCCTTCAAGGGTCCTCGGAAGATCACGAGTCTGTCTACCTACCCGCTGCGCTACCACAAGGATCCGGATGGCATAAGAACGCAGCTCATCGAGCGCGGCAAGCGCTTCGTCACCATGACCGGCATGAACTACCGCTTCCACAAGGGCCTGGCGTTCGAGAAGCGGAAAAAGATGGTTCTGAAGCACAACATCAACGGGCGCGTCATGATCGACCCTGCAATCTTCCGCCGCATCAACCCCAACTACCCCATTTCGGTGATCAAGCCCAAGGACCAGGATGATTTGTACGACTTTGGCAGCTGCGGGTGCAGCGATGACGACTCTGATGACGAGAACAGACCGTACGAGGGCCCTCAAAATTACGGCGAGGACGGAGAGGAGCGGCAGAGGTACAGGTTCAAGGTCGTGTACGACGAGAAGAAGGAAGCGCACTTGGTCCAAGTCCCCGTCGACGATGACGGCAACGAGATCAAGACGGAGAATCTAGAGAAGCTGACGGAGAATGGTGAGGATGCCAACGACGAAAATAAGACGAGGCAGGAGTTCACCGAGGAGGAGCTCCTGATCGCCTCGCCTGTAGTCCTGGGGTTCGCTTTCTCCGAGAAGCGTTGGATGGAGTTCTCGCTCTCCGCCGTCCGAGACATTGAGTGGAACGAAGGTGCTTTCGAGTCCCTCGTGCTTCCAGAGAACCAGAAGTCCATCGTCAAAGCTCTCGTGTCGAGCCACAAGTTCCACGCCGCGCAGACGATTGACGACGTTGTCCAAGGCAAGGGCAAGGGTTTGGTCTTCGTGCTACACGGCCCGCCTGGAGTGGGAAAGACGCTCACTGCCGAGGGCATCGCCGACTATCTCAAATGCCCCCTCTACGCCGTCAGCGCCGGCGAGCTGGGCACCGACAGCTGGCGCCTGGAGCAAGAGCTGCAGAAGATCATGGACATCGCCCACAGCTGGGGCGCGATCCTGCTGCTCGACGAAGCCGACGTCTTCCTCGAGCGGCGCCAGGTGCACGACATCCACCGCAACGCGCTCGTGTCCATCTTCCTCCGCCTGCTCGAGTACTTCCAGGGCATCCTCTTCCTGACGACGAACCGCGTCGAGACGTTCGACGACGCGTTCCAGAGCCGCATCCACATGGGGCTGCGCTACGAGGAGCTGGGCCACAAGGCCAAGCGCGGCATATGGCAGATCTTCCTGAAGCGCGTGCGCGAGATGGACAAGGCTGAGATGGCGGATTTCTCGGACGACGACTACAACACGCTCGCGCGCAACGACCTCAACGGCCGCCAGATCAAGAACGCGGTGCGCACGGCGCAGGCGCTCGCCGTCAATATGGGCGAGAAGCTTAGCATGGAGCACATCAAGCGCGTGTTGGCTGTGGCTGAGAGCTTTGAGCGCGACCTCAAGGGTGGCACTGGGTATGAGGATGCCATGAGGAGTTATACTTGAGCCTCTCCTCTTTCATCTTTTTACTACTTTTCTTTTTATCTCCTTCTATACGGTATTCGGTTTTTCTTCTTCCATTTCCTTTTATTTCCATTATAGTCCAGCGAGCATGGGAAGTACGGCTGGTGTTGGAGTGAAAGATGGGTAGGGAATTTTTCCCTTCCTCCCTAACGGTTCATTCCTTTTCTTTTTCCCAACTTCTCTCTCTCTCTCTCTCACTCTCCCCTCTTCTGGAGTCTTCCCCTCTATAATCGATGACTCGGTTCGGTTTTCATATATTGGAAAAGGGTAGTAGTGTCTAAAGAAAGTCTTGATCTTGGTAAAAGGGTTGGTAACGGATGATATATGACGAGACGGTTGATTGATTTGGGCTTCGGGGAGACCGGGGAAGAAGAAAGGGAAAAATTAGCTAGCTCGCCCTGTTCGTCAAATGGGTAGCACTCCAATCTCAAATTGAAAGATATTAGGACAGACAGATACTTTGCGGACGTGGCCTTTACATTTTTGGCCAACGGATTCGTTCTGTTGGTGCTCTGCATCTGTGATCCTTGAAGTAAGGTTTGGTAAGCGTTAATATGGAATTAATAACTGTACATTCACGTCCAGATGATAGCTTCGACTCCCTATCCCTCGCAGCAGCAGCTGGATTCATTGTAGCACGGCTCCTTACGACTCGTGGTAGAATAGGCAATGGTGCTCCTCCCCTATAGAGTATGAAGATTTGTAGTGGAAGGTGGACCATTGTGATCAGGTAAGAGAGCGGCTGCGGATGAGTTCGTTGACGGACCACTTCTTGTCTTGCCAAGGGGCGGGATAGGTATGACTGTAGAAAGCTTGGAGGGAGCAGTGTCACCGGACACGATTGGATGAGAGAACTGTGCGGAGCATAGGGCGCAAGAGGAGCTGTATAGAGCGAGAAAGGAGGTGGTGGGTGGGGCAGAGCGGCTTCTGCGGTGATTGGATGGAAAAGGGGGGAGAGGATGGCGAGAGGGAATAGAGGCACTGTGATACCTGAACGTGAGGCTGGCACAGGGGTGAGGTAATTGGAGAGAGTTTCTTTGCCCGAGAGTGGTGCGGCATGCGGTAGGGTGTTTGTTCGGGCGGTGGCACGGCGCTGTGCAACAACGCCCGGAGAGCATCGCGTCCGCGGCATATCAGGAATAGATGTCGCGAAGTTAGATGCCGGAGGAGATGAAAATGATCGCGTGCTCATAATGCTGGCTCGATTCGAAGGGTGCCTTCCGCTTGTTGATATCCGTGCTCCGCTTTGGGGCTAGCTCCCGCTACGGCGTCGAGGAACGCCGCACCTTCTTTCCTTGACACTTCCTCTTCCGCTGTCCACCACATCCAACTTCGAACCATCTCCAAGCACCACTGCCCTGATCCGCCCTACCAGCCCGCAGCTCATGACACTCGTGCAAGCAAGACATTGTCAGCGAGATTCCTGATGGCCCGGCAACGCTGCACGCGACATCTACTCCGAACTAATTGCGAGCCCCTCCTTCGTGTGGTATGTCAGCTTTCTGAGTTCAGAAGTTGAGGTATGCGCACGACTGGCCCCTGATTGCACCCTCCGCATGGCCTTTATTGGTTTCCCCACACGGCAAAGCAGCTCTGCTCCTAGCTCGACTGTGGGGTCAAGTCATCCAACGCCGGCCTCACAATTTGGAATGGAGAGCCCGTCAATGCTGAAAAGAGCGGGGAAGAGGGGTCGACGAAGCTTGTTGCGTTTTATGGCAGTTTGACGTCCACGTGGAAACGGCCGATCCAGCACATCCCCTTGGGGAAGAGGAGGAAACGGGCCGTCAGCAACAATTGCGATTTTCAGCCGATCACCTGACGGTCTAGTGTAAACGACGCCGATGTCTCGATCTGTTTCGCTCCATTCACGTGTTGCCTATTTCATCACCGCCGCCGGATTCGGGTAGTACGGGTTGACGTACTGCGAGTGCACGAGCATGACGTCCATCCAAGCGTAGTAGCACCAGCCTCGACTTTTGGGAAGCTGATCCTTCCGAACACCCGGGGCTACCGGAAATAGCGGAAGACAAGTTTCCCGCCAGCATGCTGCTTGCCACAACTGGTGGAAACGCGGCCCGTCTAGCTAGAGGCACTGACGCGACTGTGCGTAGGTTCCGCAGGCCGAGACTCGATGTTCGCGAGCCAAGAAGGCACTATCTCTTGCAGCTCTGGGCAGCAATGCGAGGCGGAGCTTGCAGCAGCGCAGAAAGTGCATTCTGATACAGCGGCATGCTTCCGACTTGGCAATGTGGGTCGAAGAAGGCAGCTACACCAAGGACTCGAGGTTTTAGTTGGGCGAAGCGATCACCATGCCCAGAGATTTGAGGGCATCATGCACAGGGCCGCTCTAAGCATGCTAACCACAGCACCGGAAAGGGGGCGGTACCTGCACCATGTAAAGCGAGGTTGGGCACTGAAGATCGGTCCAGCGCTTTAATGAGCTTACGCCTGCTGGTAGGGAAGGTGTGCAGTGGGTGGCCCAGAGGCTGCCCTCGGCTCGTGTTGCAAGATTTCTGACACCGCACAGGAATAGAAGGGCTTGCGTGACGGGGAATGCGGATGATGAAAAGGGCAGGGCGATGATGAAGCAGCTTAGGATGCGGCCCGGGCAGGGGGAGGGGGAGTCCCGTGCGGATCTGCCGGCCGCCGTGTCGACAAGCGATCGGCGCCAACCTCCAACACCACCACCAAGGTATACCCATCAACGCCGGAGGCAGTGCAGCTCGGGCCCACCGCGTCCGCGGAGCCCGGCCGCCGCCTGGACGAAACGTCACGGTACGAGCTGGACTCTGCACACCGACGCCTGCCAAGCGCTCTGTGGATACTGCTGATGCACGAACGCGCAACACCGGCGGAACCTCTTGGCATCAGATGTGTGGCTGCCAAGCCGCCTGTAGAAGGCGATACATGTGTTTCGTTCATTTGCGACACGCTGCTTCTCCACCCCCTGCTGCATCTCCTGCCCCTTTCGAACATGGCGGGAAACAAGCGGGAGCCGATCGCTGAACAGACCAGCCTATGTGGCAGCCTAGTTCCGCCGAGAAGACGACGTTTTTAGTGCCCTAATTTGAGCCTCCGCCACGCACTCCGCCCACCGGGAGTACCGGCCAGCCTACCGCTCCCGCCTCCGCCGCTCCACAACACCATGCTACCCGCCTACCGCGTCTATTGTGCCATCGACAAGCTGCCAAATGGAGTTTCGGTACCATCATGCGCCTGTGTGTTCCCGTGGGTCCCTCCAGCCCGGCGGCAGCCCTCCTCCCCTTACTTCCCAACCATATCCCGCACGTCCACCATGACTCTGCGATCGGCGCTCAGCAATGCGTGCCCTTATCTCGCCAAGCAAACAAGTCGCAGTGCCGCTGCCGCGTGCGCCACTCCCGGGCATGGAAGCTTAGTTGTTTGGCACTATGACCACACCCTAGCGTATTCCATGCTTGTTTTTTGGGCTCGACCGTGAATCCACGCCAGGAGATCGCTGCTGCACTTTGACCCAACCTGTCAGTGGAGGGTCCAGCTGGCGTCCTTAAAGGATCAAGATCCGTCAAGAGCCCAGGCCCAGCGTTCATCTGCCGCCTTCGACCTTTGTTCCTTCTTTGCGACCTTCTAGCGTCGCCAAATTATGCGAACACAACATGGCCGACAACATCTCTCCCGCTAGCTGCTGCGACTCTCGCAGGCCTTCGACCTCTGGTACTGTTGAGTTCGAGAAGGAGAAAGTCAGAACGCCCGACTTTGGTCAGTGTCCTGAGCCGACTTGTCTGGGCAAACATGCTAACATGCCCCACAGGCTTGAGCCGAGCCGTTACGCCTGCCTCCCTTGAGGCTCAGGGTGAAGCCACCTATGACCTTGATGCCGAGCTCCTCACCCTCCCTCCTTCGAAGCGCTGGAGGGCCTACCTCAACCAGCAGATCGCCGTCGATACTCTTCTGGAGCTGGAGCTCTACATGTTGAGTTTCGCTACCGGTATCCAGGACGCCATGACCTTCGCTTTCTACGGCGTCTTTTGTTCCAAGCAAACCGGGAACCTCGTCACCATTGCCCTCTCCGCTTTGGACTCCGACGCTGTGGTTCAGACCGAGACTCACATTGCCACTTCTTTCGTCTCCTTCATCACCGGTGCAGCTCTGTTTGGTCACTTCAACAACTTCATTGGAAAGAAGCGTCGCGGCTGGTTAATCTTTGTCAACGCCTTGCAAGCCATCCTGGTCATCGCCGCCTGTGCCATTAGAAAGATCTCAGTAGACAAGAATGGTATCGACGGAGAACAATCCGGTCCTGACCCCTTCGCTATCGCAGCCATTGCTCTGCTTGGCTTCGCATCTGGTGGCCAGATTTCGCTCGCACTGTCAGTCGGCATGGCTGAGGTTAACACTACAATGGTACGTGCTGATGAATATTCACAAGTTGTGCTTTTCTAACTTTGCCGAACAGGTTACTGGCGCTTTGGTCATGCTCTCGCACGACAAGAAGATCCTTCACAAACACAACCCCGGCCGCAACCGCAAGCTGTTCTTCATCGGCAGTATCCTTGGCGGTTCGTTCCTCGGTGCCATTGCGAATCGCTTCGCACACTCGGCTCTTTCGCTGCTCCTCGTTGCCATCTGCAAGACCGTCGTCACCTTCATGTTCCTTTGCAACCGTGGCGTCAATAAGAAGCCTGGATCATCCGAGACCGCCGAGAGCTCTGTCGGCCTGAGCCAGATCCTCTGGGGTGATTGAGTCAACACTTCTGGCCATTCTTTGGGCCAAAACTAAAATACCATGGAGAAGGATTCTCCGCCCTGAAACACGGGTCCATGTGGTACACGGGGAGACCAGTGACCAAGCATCTACCCTTCTGCTGGCTGGTACCAGCGAAGAGCAAAGCACAAATCGACATGTGCGTACAGACTACATTGGTAGTACAGTTGCCTTAGCGAAACGCCGACTTCTGGCGGTTGCTTGTTCCACGCCTGCCTACTCACTTCCCTCCAGTGAGAGCCAGAGACAGGAACATTATGCCTCACTCAGGCCGCACGTTCTTTTCGTGATGGCCAAAAGAAAAGTTTGGCTGTCAGGTTACTTCCTTCAAATTGCGATGTTCTTTTGAATATCTTACGAGAAAGCTGCAGGGTGCTGGTACCTTAACTTCTCTGACAATCATTTCTGCTTTCATTTCACTTGACCTCTCATCCTTTAGCAACCAAAAGCAAGCGACATGTTTCTTCTCTCGATTTTACTCGTAGCTAGCGCAGGCGTTGGAGTGTTTTATGATTTTTAGACGTTTAGAGTCTTCAGAAAAATTTGCGCACTAGGCGACAGCGTTGGAAAAGTCTTTTGATTATTATTCACACTCACATATTTCATTATACCCCCATCTTTTCATCACGGTCGCCTTCTTCTCCTGCAACTTTTTCACATTCTGCTTGCTTCTCTTCAGATACGTTCTCACCAGATATCCCAACTTCACCAACTCTTTGTCATTTCAATCTTCTTTGGAAGTGCTGCTTAGACAAAGTACAATATAAAAAAATATGCAGCTGCTCGCAGCTGGTTTACAAACTTCTGTGCTCAACTACACTCCAAAGTCAAGCAAACGTGAACACTATGTTGTCCCTTCTACTTGGCGCTGGCCAAGACATGCCGACCCACCCATCAGGCATGCCCAGCACAGAGAACGGTCCCGAGAACGTGCATACGAGCATATGCCTCGCTTCCGATCACGCAGCCAAGACCATCTCTGCAACAAGAGTAGCCAAGTAAAACGCTTTATCCGGATCTACAAGATACATGTATGCAGTTCTCCGCGGCCGAATGTGTCCCAGCCAGGCGGAGTAGGACAACCCGCTCCGGATGAAGTCCCTCCATTCACAGTTCCTTTTCCTTGTGCTGCAGCCCTCTCCCAATTCGCGTAATTCCCGCTCCACTGCCAACTTCGTCTCTCTCCGAGCATGGGTCTCCATTGTGAGACGTGCCAAGTCCAAGAGATCCCCAGCTCGTCATCACTCTCGCTTGAAGTCTTGTCCTTTCGGCTCGTTCCTTCCGCCCCATCAGCATCATCTGCTCCCGCCCCCTGCCCGCATCGTGCCGTTCCGCCAGCCTCTCTCTCCACTTCCTTCCCTGCTTCCCTGCTTTTTCCTTAACTCCTTGCGGTGTGTGATGTGCACTTCTGCAGAGTGCCTAGTGCCGCTCGGCATTTCTTACTACCCAAGTTCCCCACCTTTATTTCATGCTCGCACCTTGTTCAAACCTCGTATCGTAGAAGAGAGAGAGCGCTCCCAGCTGAGAACCTCAAACAAAAACATGCATATCAACTCTAGACCTCTGACCTCGCATATGCAGTCATACCCACCCATTTTCCACCCCACCCACTCATCTCCCGTCATATCACATCTTATCTCGGTCCGACAGAGATAGAGGACGTAAGTGACAGAGAGAGACAACGGGGCGCGAGAGCGGACTCCCCGCTCCATCCCCCTCCCCATTTCCTCCTCTCGGACGCTCCGAAGCCAACGTTCCCACCCCCCACAGCAAACCCCACTCCTCTTTCCGCCTACCTTCCCTCCTTCTACCTTCCGGATCTAAATCCGCGCTGTTTTTTTTGCTCGCTTCCCGCCCGCATGGTCTTGCTGCTACTGGTGGGGAGTCGGAAAGCGCGGCGGCCGCGGGAAACTTGAGACCTGTGTCCCACCCAACCAACCAAAACCGACCAACCAACAACAGTACCGCGATATCCACTATCATGCATCGTAGCAGTATCTTTTTTCGCTTGCCACAGCGCTTACCAGTGTAGCATCGCTACCACTTAACCCTTCTCCGTCAGCTAGCCAACAATCACAGCATACACGATCATTTCCCAAACTTCTCGGTAGCTTCGCTTCCGCCGAACTGGTTTGCTGGCGGGGCTGGCAGGCAGGCAGACTGGCAGGCAGCGGGTGGAACACGGGATGGTTGTGGTGGGGTGCTGCGCTGTTTTTTTTTTTTTTTTGTTTTCTTGTTTTAGTTCTCTCTGCCTCCGTTGTCGGAGACCTCTTTCTTACTACCTCTATAGTATATCTTATTTCTTTCCATTCTAATTCGCTCGTGGGAAAAAGTAGGCAAGGGCGAGGGCCAAAAAAATGGTTGAGAAAGCAGTAAGACGGAACGGAGGTCCGTTCTTCCACCTCACCAAAGGAGGAAGGGAGAGAGAGAGAGAGGAGGGAAGTGAGAGTAAGGTTGCATGCAGCAGAAACCCAGTAAGCACGCGCTGACAAATTCCGTGAACACCATCAACTACGATAAGGCTGCCATGTGAGAAATCGTCATCCCGAGCGGCATTGCAACGTCAAAAAGTCCCGCAGTCCGAAGAAAAAAATAATTCCCTCAAGTCAATTTTTTGGATTGATTGGTATCTCCTGTGCCCTCCCCCCCATCCATCTAAGTGTACCGCTTCCAAGGTCGCCACCACTCCGGGAGCGAGAAAAAGAATAATCGGCCGATCCCTTACAAAATCAGGAAAAGACGCCAAGAGAAGTCGTAGAATATGGAAGAAAGGAGATAAAAGAGGCAGAAAAAACAACATAGCACCCATTTTTTGTTGCTGTACTCAGCAAAGACCCGACGCCGGTACCCCCGCCAAAGGGCACACGCATCATGCATGCAACGTGACTTGATGCGAGCCCAGTCCATATGCAAAACAGAATCGAAATAATCAGTGAAGCAGAGTGCCATTGCCTCAGTCGTGGCATCAAGTTTTGGCGTTCCGAACCTCCTTTCGGCCTGAAGCTTTGCCGCCTACAGTTGGAGGATCATGCGTGGTGTTAGGGTATCAAGCAGTGGCCTCCTCGGGCTTGGCCTTCTTCGCGTCGTTGCCGGCAGCGTCATCCTCGGCAGGGCGCTTCTTGCTAGGCTCCTCGCTAGCTTCGACAATCGGGATGCCCCTAAACAAGATGTTAGTTCTATCCAGTCGACTTTCAAGCAAACGAGAGATTACTGACCTAGCATCAACCTTCTGCTTGGGGACGGCCCTCTCCTCGTTGTTTTCCTTCGAATCACGGTCGCGGTTGCGGTCGCCGCCGCGCCTATCACCACGGCCTCCACGACCACGGCCGCCACGGCCGCGGCCCTTCTGGAACTTGTCGCGGCCCTCCTTCCAGTTACCATCCGAGCCCTTCCTGTCATCACGGCGATCACCACGGTGGAAGCCGCCACGGCCACGACCACGGCCGCGGTGGCTGTCAGCAGTCGAGTAGTGCGGAGGACGGGTGGGCTGGGGCTTGATCTTGCCCTCAGCAATGTCCTTGGCCTTCATATCGACATATTCCTTCTTGCTCATGTAGATCAGCTCCTTACCCTCGAACTTGGGCTTCGGGTCAAGAGCGAGGAAGTTCTTCTGGGTCTCCTCGTCCTCGAACTCGACGAAAACGCTGCCCTTGAACTTCTTCTCGGGCCAGGTGCGGCGGAGGCGGACGGACTTGAAGGGGCCGTAGTTCAAGAAGAACTTCTCGATGTTGAACTGGGACATCTCATCCTCCTCGGGGAAGCCCTTGGCGTAAATGCTGCGCGGCTGGGTCTTGTCATCGATGACACGGACGTGGTTGTCGTCGTAGGAGTTGCCAAACTTCTCGTCGAGAGGAACCTTGCGGCGCACCTCCTCGCCCTCGGTGAGCTCAAGGACCTCGCTGGTCTTGATAGCCTCGACAACGGCCGAATAGGGCTGGAAACGGCGCATGCGGCTGAAGTTGTGGATGACCTTGAGGGGAACGGGCTTGTTCTCATAGCCAGCAACCTGGTTCATGAGGTACTTGTCCATGGGCAGGTTAGAGTCAGAGAAGTAGAACTCGACCTGGTTGACAGTTAGGAATTTCGAGGTGCATAGCTAATCGGCGGTCTACATGCCTGCTTCCTGATCTGCTCAGGATCGCTGGACTCCTCGCCGGCGTAGGTCGACTTCTTCTGGAACTTCTGGTACTTGCGAGGGCCCCTGTGATCCCTCTTGTTGTCCTTGGCATCCTCGGTAGCTGCGGTGGTGAGTTAGCGCGCGCTACAGCGATTTAGTGTGTGAACGTACTCTCGTCCTTCTTGGACTCGGCCGCCTCCTTCACATCATTGTTTGCCTCGGTGGTGGCCTCAGCAGCGGCTTCAGTAGCAGCCTCAGCGGGAGCCTCAGTGGTAGCCTCAGCGGGCTTCTCGACAGGCGCGCTAGCAGTCTGCTCGGCGGTAGGCTCGGTGACGGCGGGAGCGGCCTCGGCGGGCTGAACTTGGTTGTCGGACATCGTGATAGTATAGACTTCTGGCTTGCGAGCAGAAGGTGGTTGTGTGAGGCTAATATGGAGGAGGGCGCTGTCGAGCAAAGCGCGTTGCCTAGCGGGGCAAGAGCGGTTAGAAGTGAAATTTCGGAAGGATGCGACGAGGCAATGACTGGGCGAGAATGACTCACGGTTGGTCGGGGAATTGGAGACGGTGCAGCGACCCGCGACTGGCGGTTCAAAGGCTGGGCAATGGAGTTGGAGACGAAGAGACGGTGGCGGCGGGCGCTGAAGAAAGTTCCTGATAGAGCGCGCGCAAAGACGCAAAGATGGTGGGCAGGCGGGAGCTCGGACCACGCCAAGATTTCGAGGTGCGCGCGCGGCGGGTGAGGCCTCCGATTGGCTGCGGGCCCAGCAGTGCGGCGCGACTCCAGCGAAAGTCGTGAATCTGCCTCGAGCCATCACTCCCATCGCCCATCCCCAACCCAGCCCTCAGCCATGCGCAAGCGTTTCCACTGGCTCAAGAAGCCCGTACGGCCTCCTCTCTGCATCTTTCCCATTGACGTCCGCCCGCTCACTGCTGCCAGAAAATCAGGGCCGACTGGTCCAAGGAAAACCTCTACAACATCGCACGCGCATCCATTCCGAACACCGGCAGCAAGACTTTCTTCCAGCAGAAATGGAACGCCAAGGCCTTGACCCGTGCCTACCACGGTGAACAGATCCGCGAAAAGCAATGGCAACGCATGTTCCGTCGCACCTTGCCCGCGGTTGTGCCCATGGACCACAAGTATCTCGCCCAAAACGACGGCAGCGAACAAGCTCTCGGTCGCGGCTCAGGTGAAGACGAGCCTACCGACTTCTCCTCGCGCCGCACTCCGCAGATGACTCCTTACATGCACATGACCTACTATCCCGTCGAACGCCGCCTGGATACGGCTGTCTGGCGTGCTCTGTTTGCCTCGAGCGCTCGCCAGGCCCGCCAATTCGTTGTGCACGGATGGGTCAAGGTCAACGGCAAGAAGGTGCGGTCAATCCTGATCTCAGCTCTACAGTACTCGCATACTGACATGATGCACCGGCAGATGAACTATCCTGGCTATATGCTGAACCCCGGCGACCTGTTCCAAGTTGACCCGGAGCGTGTCATGTGGGCCACCGGCGCGCGCAAAGATGAGAAGCGTCAGATGATCACCGTGGGCAAGAAGCCGACCGAAAAGGCTGAGTCGCAAGATACCACCAAGGAGGAGGGACAGGAAACGGCTGCCGAGACGGACGCGGAAAAGACGGATGCTGAGGCCAAGTCGGAGGAGGCTACGGAGGCAAAGAAGGCGGAGAAGGAACCTGAAACTAACGAGGAGGAAGTGAAGAACACCCTAAAGTCCTTGATGGAGCGGACCGAGGCCATGATGGCGGACTCCGAAGAGCTGTCGGCGAAGCGCAAGCAAGATCTTCGCGGCTTCCGTCAGGCCCTTCGCAAGATGCTCTCGCGTGCCAGGGGTGTCTCGACCTCCGTCACTGATGACCTGGAAGCTCGTCTGGCTGAAATCTCCAACAAGCTCGTCAAGGCCAAATCTCCTAAGCAGCAGGTCAAGGAAGCAACCGCTGTCGATGCCTTTACCGAGGAGCAGGAGGAGCTGCTCCAAGAAGCTCTGGAGAAGATGCGCGAGAACCCCTTCGACCCGAGCAAGCCGTACCTGACCCCCTGGAGACCTCGCAGCTTCATGTCTGCTTTCGCTTTCATCCCCCGTTACCTCGAGGTCAACCAAAACATCTGCGCTGCTGTGTACCTCAGACACCCGGTGGCAAGGCCCGGCATGGCTGAGGTGCCCACTCCTTTCCACTACGAGACCAACCAGCTGGCTTTCAACTGGTACCTGAGGAGACGGTAAACGCATCGAAAGGGCATTGGGTTCTGGTATGAGGCGTCATGTAGAACAAAATCGTTGCATGATTGGGTGGGAGGTTCATATATCATTGTACATTATTTCTGAAACGACATTCAAGGAGTCAAGGTCAGTCGCACTTTTCGCATGCATCTGTTCGTGAAAGTACTTCGTTACAGCTTCACATACGCTTTCAGTGGATGAGTCAGAATACGGTAAGCCTATTCATCTCACATCATTACATTACTTAGCATAGAGTCTACTTAATCTCGAACTCATGCAAAATCCCAAAAAATTACCCGAGCACACCCCTAAACTGTCCTCTTCCCCGCGCAGCTCCCCCACGACGGCTGGCACCAATTCGCGGCACCACAGAAATCCTCACCCGTGCCGCAAAAGTTACTCCCACTGCAACACAGCCCATCAGCACACCTCTTGTTCACAATCGGCCCGCACGTCTCGCCCTCGCCCGCCGTCCCGGTCGACCCGGACGGCGCGGTGACGGGCTTGCTGACGCCATTGACGCCGCATTTACCGAACCCGGCCTGACAGCCGTCGCCGCAGTACATGGCCGCGTCCTGGATGTCGTTCTTGGGGCCGCAATGCCCCGCCGCCGAGCAGCAACGGTAGAAGTAGCCGCCGGCGCCGGCGCCCGGGCACGAGACGCCGCCTTGCGCGTGGCCGCAGACGTCGATGACGGGGATGGAGGCGGCGAAGGTGTTGGTGGCGGTGGCGGTGGTGGTGGTGCGGGTGGTGGAGGTTTTGGTTGTGGTGGTGGGCTTGGTGGTTGTGAGGGCGTTGTTGGACTTTTTCTGTTTGGGACGGGAGAGATGCTGGGGATTAGTAAATTGGATCTGGGGTCGTGTTTGTGTAGAGAGATTTGGGAGGTTCACTAACAGCGCAGCTGGAGCCTGGGCCGGAGAAGGCGCTCAGACAGGTGGCTGGGTCGCAGTAGTCGGCGCCGGTATCGCACTGGAGAAGAGCAAGGAATGTGCGTCAGTAGTCAGGATATCCTTGGTTGACAGCTGTGATGACGTTCAAGGGTATCGGACGCATGCGACGCTGCGTAACTTCTCTTCCTCTCGAAACAACTCACGGCTCAGTCTTCGCCGAGAGTCAAGATACTCGTGGTGCATATCTGAGGTTACGTCGCACAGCAGAGTGAAAAGCCAAAAAAAAAAAAAAGAAAACGAAAAAAGAGCGTGGGAAGGTAGCACAACAGCCGCAGCGGTGACAGCCGCATGGCGCTCAGGGCTGAGCTCGTAACGAAAAGAGAAACGACAGCTGAGATCGGAACGAGGGTAATAGTAACGAATCGAGAATTGGCGAGACTTACCCATCCATACTGGCTACCTGTCAAGTGAACATTGGTCAGAGGAAGCGACAGCGTTGAAGTGGAAGCGTACGTACAGCAAGTGTTGGCAGCGCAGATCTGATTGTTGTACTTGGGTCCGCAGTTCTGGCACAAGCCGCTCGCAGCGGCGAGCAGAAGTAGCAGCAAGAGTGAGGTGTATGAGGGCATGGCGATGGTGGGTGTAAAGACAGAGAAGCAAGCTCTGGCAAGACTTTTAGCAAGCAAACGGTTTATATGTTCTTCCGCCTGCGCCGTCCTGATATTTTAAGAGGCTGGTTGGCTTGCTTGCTTGTCTTGTCGACTGGCACATGCATGACTGCATTCAGCAGAGTGTCTTGGCGGTGCAGGGGCAGGGCAGACATGCGGCGGAGTGGAGTGGAGAAGGCGGGAAGAAAAAGAAAGCACAAGCTGGCTGGTCGGAACATAATGATGTGGCGCTCCTTCGATCGTACTACTCGAAGCGCCGTGCTCGTATCCTTTTCTGGATCAGGCGTTCGCTTGTTCCTGGCGGCTGACGATCCAGATCTACATCGTCTGGGCGGCTACGAAGCGGAATGGGTCGACGTATGACAGACACTCGGCTCCGTCGATTACTGGGGCTCAATGTTGACCGGACAATCAGAAGAGGTTATGGCAGGCATCCTGGTCAATATGGATTTCTACTTTGGATCTGTTGCGTCGCGCCGCTGCAGGCTAACAGCAGGCCGTGACAACAGCTGTCGTTTGCTGATCGTATGATCTGAGACCCTGGTTGCTGAGCTCACAAGCTTGGGCATGAGCTTTCGAGCGTTCAATCTCAACTCTAATGGCACATTTTTGATTTAGATTTTTAGTCGGATGAGGGTGAAGTAAGGTTATGGTGTTGTACCCCACTATTGACGATGAATCGCTGCCTTCAATTGCCTCGGCTCGGCTTATGCCGAGTGTCGGCCAAACATCAGCACATCTCATCCGGCATTCAACACTTGAGCGTAGTTCTTCTCTAGCACCAGGAAAAGAGAAGGAAGAAGAAAGATACTATTGATCACATTCCGTAACGCGTGTTGAAGAAAGAAGACCAGCAACAATGGCAGATGTCACAGATTGGACCCACCTCTCCCAACTGGACCCGGAGTTTGAACAGGTACGTACACCCTGATATACCCCCACAACCATGATTCAGGAACTCACGAACCGTTTCAGTTACTCCAAACCCTTTCCGAACCACCTTCGCTCTCTGACGTCCTCCCCTATGGCATCTCCACGATGCGCACCCACCTCTCGGCTGCCAAGCAGGAGATGAACGCCGAACTGGAGGGCGACGCGCACCTGGACGAGATCTCCGTATCCGACACCACGGTACCAGCCCGCGACGGCTATCAGATCCCTGTGCGGATCTACAAGCCCCTCGCCGCCGACTCTTCCGGCCACCCTTTGATCATTCTTTTCCACGGCGGCGGCTTCTGCCTCGGCGGGATCGAAAACGAGGAGCTGCTGTCACGTAAGCTGGCCGCGCCGCCGCTGCGCTGCGTCGTTATCAATGTCGACTACCGACTGGCGCCCGAGCACGTCTTCCCCGCCGCCGTGAACGACGCGTGGGATGTCGTTCAGTGGGTGAGTTCATGGTTCTTCTGTTCCCCTCCTCTGCTCTCTCTTCTCTCTTCTTCATTCCAACTCTTTCCCTTTGATCTCCTACTTCCCCATACTCGCGGTGTAAAACATGTCTGCATACATAAACCCCAAAAAGAAAAAAGAAAATATGGGGAATGGAACTCGAAACCCGTGAGAAATGTTGCTACAATATGGCCGGAACCCAGTCTGAACATCCAAGTGGCCGGCACCACTAGTTCGGGGGTTTCGCTATGGTACACTAATCTCGCCCTTGACCGGGGTTTGTAGTGGCAGAGTAACTTACTGAAGGGCCTTATATACACCATGTCAAAGTCCTTGTAGCATTCACTCTTCTCACTGCTGCTCACCGAGACACAATCACAACAACCTACCCAATCCAGCACCCATAACTAACCACTCATTACCAGGCCGCCGCCAACGCCTCCACCCCTGACCTACACCCCGCCAACCCAACAACCGGCTTCATCGTCGGCGGCGTATCCGCAGGCGCCAATCTCTCCGCCGTCATCGGCACCTTGGCGCGGGACGCAGCGCTCACGCCGCCGCTGACAGGCCTGCTCTTGTCCGTCCCACCCGTCTTCAACTCGTACGACCCGCCGGCCGCGTTTGCGCCGTCGCTGCGCTCGCTCGAGCAAAACGCCAACGCGCCCGTGCTGGACCGTGCGGGCATCGACGCCTTCTTCGGCGCCTACGCGCCCGACCGGGAGTCGCCGCTGTTCAACCTGTATACCGAGGGTAGCACTCGTGCGGGATTGCCGCCCGTCTACTTCCAGGTGTGCGGGCTGGATCCGCTGCGTGATGAAGGGCTTATGCTCGAGCGCGAGCTGCGCACCCAGCACGGCACGCCGACTAAGCTGCAGCTGTACCCGGGCCTGCCGCACAGCTTCTGGAGCTTTTTCCCGCAGCTGCAGGCGAGCAAGCAGTGGCCGCAGGACACCCAGGACGGGGTGGAGTGGCTCTTGAAGACGACGAAGGAATGAAAGGCCTCGTAGTAGAGGTGGAAGTGAGAGAGAGAGAGAGAGGAAAAGAGAAGAATTCCGGGCTTCTCTGTGCAAATTTCTTTGGTCCTGTTTCAAAGTCTGCTGTCTCTACCAATAAGTTACCACAATCTGATCATCCTCTTCAAGTCCTGTCTTCCGGGGGGCAAGGCAGCGTCAGCTTTCATTGTTCCTCTTTGATATTCTTTTCTTTCTGGGGCTTGGCGAGCATGGGCTGCAGTGTCTGCTTCATCATGCCGCAGAAACTCTCGAATAGCACCTGGTCCTGCCCCTGAACCCATCTTATGAGGAGCTCGTCAGTCTGAACACTTATTTCGAACCCCAACGCAATCTCATTATCACTTTCATCCTTGAGTTCCACATCTTTCTCCAGAGTCGCCTGCTTTCCTCCCTCTTCCCTTTTCCTCTTCCTCCGCGCGGATCGTGACCAGACGTTCTTCGTTGCTCTACCGTATCCGAGGCGTAGCTCCTCGTTCCACTTCCACTGAAGCGCCAGATTGTGCATCGTCTCGTCGATCGCCTTTGCAAATCGCTCCATCGGCACATCGGAGATGGGCAGCTTGTAGTCCGTCGGCAACGGAAGGATGTGTTTGATGTTCATGTCCCGCCGAGCGATTTCCTGTACCAGAGGTCAGCGGTCCAATGATATTGAGCAAGCTGACGGATTCACATACCGCTCTTGGTCGTAGGTCTCGCCAACTCCAGCCGACAGCCCATCTCCTGGTTTTATGTTGCGCACCTAGGCAGCATACGGCCCAGTTTCTGCAGCCAAGCTCCCGCAGTTTCTCTACTAGCTTGATGGTGCTTGATAGTTTCCCAAGCATTGACGTATACCACGCGACCTTTTGTCCAAGCACGCGGCTTTCTTCAACCATTCGTAGCACGAAGCCCAGGTCGCCCCCTTCTGTTACCATCTCCACCTCGGAGCCGGTGCAGACGGAATTCGGGCCTTTGGTCTTACCTTCTCCGGAGATGGAGGCCTTCCACTCGGCAACGGACGAGAAGAAAGGGGGATTGCAGATGGTGAAGTCGAGCTGGTCGAGTTCAAGTGCCGCCAGCGGAATCAGAGGACCATCGCGCTTCGTCTTCATGACATGACAGCGTGCCGAGAAACCGTTCGCCTGGACATTTCGAAGCGCGTACGAGAAGTTCAGCAAATCTATGTCGGTGGCATTCATGCGCCATTTTGGCCGGGTCCGTAGCGCGAGAAGAGTGTATATGCAAGATGCTCCACAGCCGCTGAAAGGACGTAAGATTGGACACTTGGTCTTGGAAGCAAAGTTACGTACATATCTAAACCTATTACCTGGCGATCCTTGTGCGGGTTCGGAGGTGGCGAGTCGGCTGTGATATCAAAATCATCAAAATAAGACGGGTTAATTGATTCGACCAAGTCCTGGATCCAGCGGACGTAGAGATATCTGAGGGCATGGTCAGAGGCTCAGTTCCAAATATTTATGACACAATAAAAGATCCAAGCAGGTCTGCTGCTCCGAAGAGCGAGGAGATTCGAGATGAGTGCAGCACGAAATAGCAAAGGTAGTGTCGCTGCAAGGCGTACAAGACTCATGTGTACGCAGCAGGACAGAGATGGCGGCGCGGAACCCTTGCAGGGATAGCCGCGGGCCGGTCGGGTGCAGTTGCAAGAGGATGAGGAGCAGCACGGGCGATGGCAGTGAAGCCAGACTGAAGGGGAAGGAAGAGCGGCACTTACCGGGATGTCTGGACAATGAAACGTGGAGGTCAGTCACCACTCGCGCGGGTCACGTCGGTCACAGTGCGGGGCAGCTTACGGGAGGGCACAGCCTGTCGGGCGGAAGGTCGACAGTGAGGTCGAAGTCTCGTCTCAGCAGCGACGCCGTCAGCTGTCTGCAGGGTCGTCGTCAGCCAGGTACCCGGCGATGCACTGACCACGACGCGACGCGACAACGTACCTGACAGCGCGGGGGTCGTGGAAGTCGACCTTGTCCTTGGTCGAGGAGCGGATCTCAGTCAGATCCGGGTCTTCCTCTCCGTGGAGCATGGTTGCCCGGTAAGGGTTTGCGGCGCCGTGTCAAAGTTTGAAGGAGGATCCGCGAGCTAGGTGGGTGCACAGCGCAAATCCCATTTCGTTAAGAGCGCCTGAGGCAGCTGCCCGTCGCCCTCCCCACGCTCAGAGGCAGGAACAAAGTATGCCGAGAATCTTTCACCTCGATGCAGATGCACTTCAAATTTGCTGTAAAGCAAGTGTACCGTGGTCATGAAGCGAAGGAGACAAGGGTTCGGGAGCCAATGGCACTAGAGTGTGCATCCAAGACACCCCTATATCTTCATGTGAATAATAGCCACTACGTCGTACTTGCTGGCCTTAATGTCGTACACTGCACAGCATAGCGGAAGGGGCCAAGACTGTCCTTCGGTTACAATTGTGCACACACAGTCAATACTTCAGCACTTTTCAAGTCCACCATACGACCAATCCTACACAGCATAAACTGCCCCCTAACGCCCCGCCGATAGCCCTTCCGTAGAATTCGCCTCATTCGCCTACGAGTCGTAAAGTAAAGCAAAAAGCCAATCCCGATTGTCATCCAATATCTCCTCACCACCAGCCAAATGCGCCGAAGGAGCCCACCGTGTTGGACTGCTGGCCGTATCTGATCTCTTGGAATGATGGAACAGTATTAGGCTTGTAGAATCCCAAGAGCTTCTCCATATCACCTTCGTCCATCTCCACTAAGTCATCCAAACTCCAGGTTTCGCAAACCTTAGACATCCTTTTTTGTGGTCAGCGAAATTGATCCGGTCACATCAGAACTCGCGAGGCTCACCATTGCATGCGCTTTGGACCTTCTTCTTGGCGCGACGCGATTTTCCTTAGCTTCCGCCGCAGCAGACCAACCTTCTGGATGGCGGCGCCGATGTTGGGAGGCAGAGTCGCCGCAATCTGCCTCCGCACAATATTGGCCAGCCTTGGCCCGTTGCCGTTGGTGCTGACCATTATCTGCAGCGGGCCGTCGCGGTGCACGCTCCCAAAGTAGAAATCGCACTCGGGGGGCACGTCGGCAATGTTCGCCGCTATCCTCCTCTCCTTGCATAGCTTGTAGATCTGGGTCGAGGCCTCGGGATCGTCGACGGCTGTAAGGACCATGTCGACGCCGTCGAGGTCGGACGGCTCGAATTTGCGATCGACATAGTCGACCTGCTTCTGGGCGATGCGGTATGCTACTTCTTCGTTCAGGCCGTCGGCGGGCGAGACTACCGTGACCTTTGCGTCGGCGTTCAGGACGTTCAGGATGCGGCCGGCAGCGACCTGGGCTTTCCGTCAATGTCAACACTGCAAGGACCGGGGGAAAAAAGTGAGCATGTGCCTACCTCGCCGCCGCCCACGACAAGGACGCGCTTGTTGCGCACCTGCCACGCAAGGATGAGCGAGCCACCGCCCTGGACCTCGGGGAAGCGAGCAGCCATGATCGAGCAATCGTGTAGTGGATAGAGCACGCGAGCGGGTTGTAGCGCGAAGAAAGCAGCTCACACATCCATGATTGATGAGATCAGCACCGGCGCTCACAAGCCACAGCCGTGGCTCCAGTCCCGGGGTCTGCCCAGACCCGCCGAAGTTGCCGGCCGCGGCGTCGGGAGCAGAGCGCGCGCTGACGCGCAATTGCGACGGCACGCAAACCAGACCAAAGGGCGGGCCGGCGGGACCTGCAGGGGCGCGCGCGACTTGCGTGCCAGGGCGGTGGGCGGGCGAGGGTGGAATGCAGGCATAGAGCGGTGCAGAAGAGCCGCTGCGCGCGCCTCAGTGCTCCGCCGGGCTGCCACTAGTCAGGCCCCACGCCCAGCTGCACCACCACCGCCTCGCGCCCAGCATGCTGACCGCGCCCGTTGCGACTCCCTGCTCAGCACCATCATGACCTCGCGCCCGGGCAGGTCGCTGGGCGGCGGACGCACCTTGGGCAGCGCGAAAGCGCTGTCGCCCGCCGCCGACCCCCGTCCGCACCAACATCACCGCAACTCCAGCTTGCTATCGCCATCCGAAAGCTCCGTCTCCCTCGCCTCGCAGTCGTCCGTCTCGCCCGCCTCCACCATCGATCCCGAAAGCCTGACCGCCCGCGTGAACCTCGAACACTCGGACAATGTCGCCGCCGCCTCGGCCAGCTCGCGCCTGGTGTGCCCCATCTGCAATGAGGAGATGGTCACATTGCTCCAACTCAATCGCCATCTGGACGACCTGCACCAGGACATCGAGGAGGTCGAGCAGGACGAAATCCAGACCTGGTTCCGCACCCAGATGGTCAAGGCGAAGAAGTTCCAGCCGCTCGCCGTCCTGAACCAGAAGCTCAAAGGCCTCGATGTCTTCGAATCCAACGACTCACCCTTTCTGCCCGCCCCCGCCCAACCCTCCGCTGCCCACACCCAACAAGAAGCCCAGCGCCCGCTGGATCCAGAGGAGCTGGTGACGCGCACCCACTGGCAGCGTCCGTCCTACTCCGACGCCTGCAGCGAGCCAATATGCGGGAACCGCCTGGGCGCCGCCAACGGCAGCGTCAACTGTAGGAAGTGCGGCCGCCTATTTTGCGAGGAGCACACCATGTACCAAATGAAGCTTTCGCGATCCGCCCAGCACGAGCCGGTGCGCGGCATCTGGTGCCGCGTGTGCGAGACGTGCTACAAGTCCAGGGAAGGCTACAACGACCACAACGGCGCGGAGCGTAACCACACCGCCGCCTTTACCACTATCCGTAGAAAACACGTCGACAAGGCTAATCTGGACATTGGTCGTCTGGAGAAGCGTCTTACCAAGCTCACACAGCTACTTGCAGATCCCCCGCCCCCTGAGCAGCAATCCGGCGCTGGAAGCCTGATTTGGCCGCTATCCAATGCCAAGGCACACCAACGCGCTTTGGAACAGTCAATAATTGCATGGGAAGACGATGCAAGCATCATCCAGTGTCCCTTTTGCCAACAGGAGTTCACGAGTTATACGTTCAGGCGTCACCATTGCCGTCTATGTGGTCGTGTTGTTTGCGGTGACCCCAAGACAGGCTGCTCTACGGAAGTGGGGTTGAGCGTTGCAGCGCGTAAGTCTATCAGGAGCGGTCTGAGCAGGGCTGATACTGATCCCCTTTTAGCAGCTAACAGATCCTCAGAGAAACTCACTGGCCAAGTGAGCGTTGACGTGCGCATGTGCCGAGATTGCAAGCATACTCTTTTCAGCAAAAGCGACTTTGCTCGAGAACTTGCGGACAAGCCCCGCGACGCACGGTCATACGAGAACTTAGTGCAATTTCAGCGTGGCATTCGACTACTCCTTCCGAGATTTCAGAAGCTTCTTGCTGCTTTGCAGTATGCCACGCACTGTTCAGGCCTGAGATGCCAGAGCTTCAGCTAATTGAGAAACGCCAGGGATCCCGAAAACCCTCCATCTTCCGCCCAGCTCCAAGATGCCACCAAGGTCCGGAAACGACTGATGGATGCCTTTGCCCAGTATGACACCGCCGCGCGCCGGATCCGTGACCTGCCCACGGAATCCCCGACGCAAGCCCGATTGCAGAAAGCCGTCTACCAGCAAGCGTACAACTTCCTCAGCCTGCACATGCTCCCTCTGAAGTCCCTGCCAAAGATCCTCAAACACGCCTCGCCGAACGGCGCCCCGCAAGCAGCCAAGCCCAACGGCCGCGCCAACGGCGCCCTCGCCGCGATCAAGTACAACGACCACGAAAGCAGCAGCGTCGCGAGCAGCAGCAGCGCCATATCCACCATGGAAGCCGAGGAAAAGGAGCTGCGCGAGCGCCTCATTGTGCTGGAGGAGCAGAAGTTCTTCGTCCAGGAGATGATCGCCGACGCCAACCGCCGCCGCAAGTTCGACGAGGTCAGCTCGCTGGCGCAGAACGTCGAGGACTTGAGCAAGGAAATCGACCAGATCAACGGCCAGCTCAACCAGCTGGACTTTGCCGCCATCTACAGTGGCGAAATGTTCCCCCCGCCGCAACGGCAGCAGTCGAATTAATACTCGTCGGCATTCTTTCCTAGTCACCTTTCATGGTCTCTTGGAAACATCACTTCCCTTTCGTCGTCTTTTTTTTTTTTTGGGAGACATTGGCTTGCCCGGCAGCGGTCTGAGCAAATTATCCGAAATACTACCTCGTAATCCATCCATCCAACCTCCTTGCGCAAATATCGGGCCTTGCGCGTGCGCGCACGATTTTCCGCCTTTGCGCGGCCCCCAATTCTAGAGCTTTAACTTATTCCATCGAGTCGATCCTGGATTGATCGAAGGATACCACCCGCGTGTGTGTGAAACGAGAGCATCAGGGAAAGAGGCGTTGGGGGAGCAATCATCATCATCAGTCATCAATCATCAGTTTGGTTTTTCTATTAGGCATGGCAGGAGTTTGGGGTGGGGGCAAGTGAATTCGTTAGTTTAGGGGCTGTTTTTTTTTGGAAAATGTTTTTTTTTTTCATTCCTCAAATACAGTCCTTTTTTCTTTATACAGAGGCTAGATTTCAGTCTCTTCATCAATACGGGAATCTTCTCTTGAGACTTTCGTGATTCCTGTGCTCGCAAGGCTTTAAAGTGAAGAGCTTCCGTTAAGCCTGGAGAACTATCGACGCCGTCAATATGGTTATTGCAATGCAAGAACAGGCATGCCATGGACTAAGTCATACAACATACAGATCGTCAGGGGATGTGTCATCAATGGATCTTTCGTTGAAGAAAGGGCTCATGTTGTGGATAATTGAATGGAGGTCGGGATATCGGGGCAAAGTTCGCACCTCCACACCAGAAAGCACAGCGATATCGAAAGGGACATAGTCACAGTATACCGGAAGCAAAGTAGCCAAAACCCAACCAATGTAATTAGCAGTTTGAAGTCGAGTCTGATCTACGACCCTTATCTGACAAGCCGTCTCCAATACTCAAAAAAAAAAAAAAAGGAAAAGGGCTAATGATGGGGCCAAGAGCAAAGGGAAAAGAGAATTTCGTAACCATCAATGATCGTAAAGCCCTAGCAAGAATTGCAAGATTTCTCTCGACTCTTGCCACGTCCGAGAGCGCCGAAAACCAAGCCAGCCTTTTAGACTTAACCGACCCCGGCCAATCCGAGCCCACACCAAACCCAGTTCTGAAACTGATGCAGGGCAGCCTAAGGCTTAGGAACCAAAGGCTCAACGTTCCAGATCGACTCCGCATACTCATCGATGCAGCGGTCACTGGAGAAGAAGCCCATGCGGGCGACGCTGGTGATGGCCTTGGTGAGCCACTCTTCCTGGTTGCGGTACGACTCGTCGATGAGGTCGTGGGTCTTGCAGTACGACGAAAAGTCATCCGAGACAAGGTAGTAGTCACCGTGGTCGACAATGCCGTTGATCAGAGCGGAGAACGAGCCAGCGTCACCGAACATTCCACTCTTGATCGCATCAAACACTGTTGCGAGCTCCGGGTCGAGCTTGTATTGGCCGTAGACGTGCGCATGGCGAAGGTCCTCAACATCCTCTGCCAGGTTACCGAAGAGGAAGATGTTATTCTCACCGACCTCGCGCGTGATCTCGATCTGTTGGGGAGGATCAGTAAGCATAAATTATTGGCATGGTAGGTGAGACAACTTACGTTTGCACCGTCACAAGTGCCGATGATCAGGCCACCATTCAGCACGAACTTCATGTTACTGGTACCACTAGCCTCAGTACCAGCGGTGGAGATGTGCTCGCTAATGTCGGAAGCCGGGCAGATGATCTCCGCCTTGCTGACATTGTAGTCTTCCAAGAAGATAACCTTGAGGAGATCTCCAACGTCAGGATCGGAGTTCACGACCTTTCCAACTTGGCAGATCAGGTGAATGACGGTCTTCGCCATCCAGTAACCGGGAGCAGCCTTGCCTCCGAAAATAGAGACACGCGGCTGGAGCTTCTCACGCTGCTCTGGAGACATCTTCTTGATGGCAAGGTAGCGGTGAATAACACCGAAGATGTTCAGCTGCTGACGCTTGTACTCGTGGATACGCTTGACTTGCACATCAAAAAGCGCCTTAGGGTTGACACTGACTCCCTGAGTATCCTTGATGTACTTGGCAAGGCGGACCTTGTTTGCGTACTTGATCTCCTGGAACTCCTTGCGGAAGTCGGCATCGTCGACGAAAGCTTCGATCTTGTGCAGGAGCGTCAGATCCTTCAGATACTCGTAGCCGCCAAGCTTCGAAGCAATGAGCTCCGACAGGCGAGGATTAGCCTGGTGAAGCCAGCGACGGGGCGTGATGCCGTTAGTAACATTGGTGAACTTGTCTGGGCCGTAAATTTGCACGAAGTCCTTGAAAATGGTCGTCTTGATCAGATCCGAGTGCAGCTCGGCGACACCATTGACCTTGTGAGAACCAATGACGGCGAGGTATGCCATGCGCACCATCTTAGGCTGCGACTCCTCAATGATGGACACGCGTCCGAGCATGTCGCGCTCCTTCGGGAAGGTGCGCTCAACGAACTGCAAGAACTGCAGGTTGATGTCGTAGATGATCTGCAGGTGACGAGGCAGAAGGTGCTGGAAAAGCGGAACGGACCACTTCTCGAGAGCCTCGGGCAGGACGGTGTGGTTAGTGTAGCCGAAGGTCTTGCTCACGATGTTCCAGGCATCATCCCAGTCAAGACCTTCCACATCGACAAGAATTCTCTGCAGCTCAGGAATCGCCATGGTCGGGTGCGTGTCATTGAGCTGGATGGCGACCTGGGAGGGGAAGTCCTTCCAAGCCCTCTTGGTCTTCTTGAAGCGACGGACAATGTCATATAGAGATGCAGCACACCAGAAGTATTGCTGCTTCAAGCGAAGCTCCTTACCACGGTCCAGGCTGCCAGAGCTATTAGAAAATATACGAGTATGAGATTGGAGCGCACGTACTTGTCGTTGGGGTACAGGACGGCCGAGATGGTCTCGGCCCGCTGCTGGTCGGCAACCGAGCTTTCATACTCTCCCGAGTTGAATTTCTGGAAGTCAAATTCACCCGAAGCTGCCTTGCTACCCCACAGACGAAGGTTGTTGGTGGTCGATGTGCTGTACCCGGGAACTATTCCTCACGTAAGCAGTCTGGTTGCACATTCACTGGCAGGGTACCTACTCGGGACGTCATAGGCCACAGCCTGTACAATTTCCCCGCCCTCCCAGACCGACTTCTGCTTACCGCTTTCGTCGCTGCTCCGCTAGTTAGCTATCATCAGAGAAGTCCGTGCATTGGTGACCTTACGTGTATTTGCGGACATGGCCGTAGAACTGGATGTCGACCGTAACATCGTGCCTGCAGAACTCCCACGGGTTGAAGTCCAGCCAGTAATCGGGAACCTCGACCTGGTAGCCGTCGACGATCTCCTGCTTGAAGATACCGTAGCGGTAGCGCAGACCATAACCCCAGGCGGGATAGTTCAGGGAGGCCATGCTGTCGAGGAAGCAGGCAGCCAGGCGACCGAGACCGCCATTTCCAAGAGCAGCGTCATGCTCCTGGCCGATCACGTCCTCGATGCGGAAGCCAAGATCCTCAAGGCCCTCTGTGGTGGTGTGTGGTCAGCTGGGGCGAAGTGCGGAAATGGCGATCTACCCACGCTTTGCCACATCCTTCTTGCCGACGTTGAGCATGGCATTGTCAAGTGCCCTGCCCATGAGAAATTCCAGGGAGAGATCTGCCTGCACATCAGCATCTACGCCACCAGATCTCCAGATATGCCGCACAGTAAACTCGCTTCTGATCAGCCCAGGTCTGCTCCTGCTGCGTCTTGTTCCAGTCGAGGATCAGGCGATCCCGGAAGGCCAGGGATGTGCCCGCATAGGTGGCACTGCACTGCATGAGCTCTTATCCGTGTGTCCCATGCATGGGTGAGGCCTTACAAGTCATCGCAGTTGTACAGGGAGCGGGCGAGGGTCGTCTCGATGTGGCGGATGGTCTCTCTCTGCGGGGTGTCAGCGGCAGAAGCGTGCGGAAAGCAGCATGATCAGCAAACCTCGAATTCTTCGGTTGTTTCAAAGGCCTTGGGCGTCTGCAGTGATGTTCATCAGCTCCCGCGTCCCGCAAGCTCCGGATGGTGGGGGGTGCGGGGCTCACGTTCTTAGTCCATCTACAGCGTGATCGTCAGCCCTATCCGCGCACCAGAGGGTCAATTGGGACCTTACGCCTGCCTTGCCGGCTCAGGAATGGCGGCCTCGACCGCTTTGATCTCTTCTGGGCCGAAACCAGTGGCGGTTCTCTTGTGCTTTGGCCTGCTGAAGCCAGGACCAATGGGGCCCTGTAGATCAGAAAGTGGGGCACTCATCGAGGGCCGGCGCTCGCGGGTCGACATGGCGGCAGTTCAATTGGCACTGGAAGGGGAAAATTGAGAGGGAGAACGAGCAGAGAAGCAGCGGTGGCGGCAGCAGCGGGGTTTATGTAGGTGTGTAGACGTACAACGCGCGGTGGGACGCGACCAAGCTGCCAACACGCTCTGGGCTGATGCGCGGTGGACTGATGGGAAGCAGCGACCGGGGTGAGCTCCAGAGCGCGGGCCAGCACCGGGGTTAGCTGAGCGGGGAAGTGCCTTCGTCCCGGCCGCCGCACTCAACGATGCCAACGCCATTAACGCCTATCTCAAGCCACCTCCCGTGCATGAGGCTCGCGCGCATCGCTGCATCTTTCTGTCGCCCCTCGTCCTGTTGTCCCCGGTGCCGACCGTCCCTGTGGGATGTCATGACATGCCGACCTCGCCGCATCGTACTACCTTACCATTTATGTACTTGCTAAGCGCCGATGGGATCGATGATCGGTGGAGCTGCAAGCTGTGCACGTGTTTTGGCTGCTGGCAATCTCTGCGAAACTTACTTTTTGCTTCTCCGCATGCTTGATTAGCGCATGCACCCCAGAGACATCATGGATCAACGGCGCTGCGGTCGCTCTGTAGCATCGCAATTGCTTGAATTCGTACTCGTGCCTTACCCTGCCTTGGGCTTGGAATAAGGGCTGGGATGCGTTCGTATCCCTGATAGGCGATGCTATCAACACGAGCATCCTGTTTTTCGCCTGATTCAAGCCGCGGCGGGCCGGGAGTGGAGAAAGAAACGAGGCACGCGCACACAGCAAGCAGGAAAAGTGTACAAAGGATTAGAGTTATAGAATTAGAGACACTTCGATTAGGCTGCTGTCATATGGTCGTGCTCTCCTCCATGAGCCAATCCGTAATCGCGGTTCCATTCATTACCGACCTTCCTGGGTTGAGATGGCCGTCCAGACATTAGCTGTAAGTTGCTTTTCTCCTCTGTTCCAATTCTGCAATGACATGATCAAATGCTGCGCGCGAAAGCGCACAGCTACAAAGGGGTATCTCTGAGCAGTAACCAGTCCATAAACGCCCGCTTCCAGATAATAGGGATAAGAAAATGAGGCAAGGGATGCTTTTTAATCCCAAGCATGATCGAGAGCCATGACGCTCGGGCTCGGTTCCGGTGTCGCGACGCCCTTGAACCACGTCGCCGAGCCATGTAGCGAGAGCGGCGCTGGCCGGTTCTTTTCACCGGCCGCCGCATACGGCTCGTCAGCAACGACCTTGATGGCGGTAGTAGCGGCGGCGGCGGCGGCGGCCTTTTGGCGGTTGCGGAGGCTCTCTCGGTGCATATCCTCGATGGCGTCGCGAATGAACTCGAGAGTGAACGAGTGCAGGTCATAGTCCAGGTCAATGAGCATGCAGCGCTGGGTGGTGGACAGCTGCCTCGCGGAGTAGACTCCGCACGAGATGCGCTTCGCCCAGTGCTGCAGCGACACTTGGTGGTCGTCAAGGTACGAGGTCGCGAGGGCCAGAGCAGCCAGCACCAGCAGCTCGGGGTCGGCACAGCTCTTGATGGGAGAGCTCAGCACGGGAGCAGCGGACATGAGAGTGGGCGAGGCAGGAGGAGAAACGGGGGCTTTTGCGGCCTCGAGGAGCGGTGAGGCGGCGGGAGTAGACTCGTTGAGGGTTAGGGCGTGCCGCCACTTTTTGGCGAAGCGCATGCTCAGAGCATCGAGGATGCACGCCGTCAGGCCGAGGATCTCGAAGGGCAGACTGGAGCGTTCCAGGTAGTCCTGGATGGTGCTGACGGACGGACGACGGCTGCAGGCGTTTGAGGGAACCATCTTGGCGAGGTGTGCCGCGGGTCCTGGAATTCGCGTCAGTAGGTGCTCCAATTGCGCCAGGCGAGCCGCAGCAAACTCACCCCGCAGATCGCTCTCGTCCGCCAAACGGCCAGGCAGGCTCCTGGGCGACTCGGCCCAGGACGCGCCGGCCTGGGCAGGCGGAGGGGTGGGCAGATTGGACAGCGGCACGTAGTTTGCCAGATAGGCATCGAAATCGACCGAATCAACAGAGCCGCGGCGGCTGCCGACGGACAGAGGTGGGCTCTCCATTATTATTGCTGCTTGAGGTCTTCTTGGGGGCAATTGCGTGGGACGACGGCAGCGACGCTCTCCGGCTCTGGGACAATGCTCGACATGGGCGTGGTCGGCGGCTGGGCGGCCGCGGGAGTTATATAGAAGGTCAGCGCGCTGAGCTCGCGCACCCCTAGCAGGACCGCCGAACCCCGTTTGCACGGGACCCTCCTGTGGCTCTTGCGACCTCCTGCCTAGCCGTTCGCGGAGCTTGGGCTGACGTGACACCCATGATCCGAGGCCAGGTTCATCGCGACAGCTCGGGCGCGCCAAGCGGCCAAGGACGGCCTGCGAAACAGACATGGGTACGCTGCTCCACTTGCGCCTGCTTGCAGGACCGCCAGGCACGCGAGCCACACGAGCGAAAAAGGCGCTGCACTCTCGTCATTCGCGCCAGCGCCAGCGCGTACCAGCGCGCCGTGAGCCGCTCGCTCAACCCCCAAGCAACGCCGCCCGCTCCGCCGCCCGATCGCTGCCCGCCGCCGCCTGACTCGATCGCCTTCAGCCTCTCCTCCTCCTGCGGCGTGCATCATGCACGGCACCCGCAGCCGTGTAGGGTGATGTCGACGCTGACCCCGCCGGATGGGGATCATCTTTGCAGCCGCAGGCCCGACGACACGAGCTGCGTGCATCGTGGGTGCTTCTGGCCATGTGCGATGCAGCTTTCTTCTCTCAGCTCACCATCGCTCGCGCCGAAGCGGCGGCCTGTTTCATCGTCGACAAGCCCTAGTGACGGTCGCGCACACCGACCGGGTGGCACTGCATGAAGACCACGAGCTCTCAATACCACCAAGTCCACAAGTCCACAGTTGTCAGATGCCAATTTCCACCGCGACCCGCCCCGTCAGCTCAGCAGAGGTCGGCGGCAGCTTTCACCGCTCCGTGCTTGCTTGTCATGGGCTAGCCCATGTCCTCGCCAAATAGATTGACATCAAGCTTGCCTGAGGCAACCCCTCACTATGGGCTCAGCCTCCTCCCGGACCGGGCCTGCTCCATAGGCTGGGGCACGGGCGCCAGTGGAGAAGCGGCTTGTGCCTGCTTGGCTCCTGAGGATTCTCATCCGGTTGTGATGCTTGCTGCTCTGCTCTCGGCTCCGGCACGGCCAAGGTCCGCTGCTGCCGCCGGCGCGCAGAGCGCCTCATGCCGGCCGCGCCGGTACACAAATTAACTACTATGTAGCAGAATTGGGAAGAAGCTCATACAGACGCGCACACCACATACGCGTTTGGCGTGGGCGATGGCAAAGATCCGCGATCTCTTGTACCTACCGCCCTCGTCCCGAGCTCCGTCCTGCCGTCGAAGCAGTCTAGAAGCTGCAGGCCGCCTGTGCAACTCGCTCGACCGCCCGCCTATCATCCCCTAAGAGGAGCAGCAGGCTATCTCGTCTCATCTTCGGGTGTCACCAAGTAGTCCCTGACCGCAGACCTCACCAGTAGGTGCAGGCCGGCCTACGGCCCTGGTGCTCCCGCCGCGCCCCTTACAATATCAGTTCAGCCTTTTCTATGAACTGACCTACTCCAAAACGTATCGATAGGCGGCAATCGATATTGTCACTGGCCACTCCCATAATCCCACTATTCTTGGATGCTTCGCTAGCTCTGAATCCGTCTGTCGCTCCGAAGCAGCGGCCACATCTTTCTGCGCATCCCCATCCTCATCCCCACCCCTTTTGGCCCAGCCAGGCCACCTCTCGGCTCCAGATGGCGCATCTTTAATATCATCGCGGTGAGTACCGTCTATCCCGCTCCCACCCGCATCTGACCGGCGTATGTATGTCTCGCCTGCCCTGCATAAAACACCTCAGCCTGCACAAAAGCAGGCTAGCCTAGGCGACCAATAACCGCACCTCGCGCAACCATAATGAAAGTCAGACAATTCCCACGGGTATAAGACACTCAGCCGTTTTCTCCCGTCGCCGCGGCCGACTGCCGACTCGCGGCGCACTGTTGCGATGACGACTGAGAAACGCCGAGCAGAGCCATTGGCCTTGCACTGCCACAGCAACCCACCTCGTTTTCTTTCCGCCTTCTCTGCGTTGAGCAGCGCACTTGGACCCTGTCCATCCTCGTTCTTCTTGCCTATCACCGTAACGACCGGCACGACACCGCCGCACTAGGTCCGGCAGCACGAGGACAGATCGACAATCGGTAGGGCTTAGGGAGTGAAAAAAGCGGGAACTCCGACTCGTCAATTATTATCATGAACGTCGCTGTATATCGGAGAAACCTGCCTTCCTCTTTTTCCGTATCGCACGAACACGGGAGGAGACGAGAATACGAGATCTGCCCCGGCTCAGCCAAGCGGTAAGGCTGAACGCTCTGAAACGATCCCTATCCAACCAACCACGCGCCAGCGTTGAATCGGAGACTGTGAAGTACGCTAGAAAAAAAAGCCAAGATACGAGAATACGATTGTCTCGCACGCAAGGGAATGTGAATGGTGATTGTCCCCTTGCAGGACAGGTGGTCTGATGTTACGTCCGCCCGCCCATTTCCCGCCCCCCAGCCCCAATCCCGCAAGAGAATGAAAAAATTGCGGTAGTTTCCCCGCGGATGTGAGAGGCTGAGACGCGGTGAAACCTGCCAACAATACGGTTAAGGCTGTGCGAAAGAAAAAAAAGCACAAGCGAAGGAAGCGGGGGGCGGCTGGCGGCTGGCGGCTGGCAATAAGGCCGGCCGGCACTACTACCTCAAACTGATTGAACGAAACGTCTCATCATGAATAGGCATCTGCGGGGCCGGTGTTTCCGCGGGAAACTGTTTTGAGATTTGGATTTACTCAGATGTGCTGTTCGGGAGGTTGCCAATCCTTTCTCCATCCTTCTGTGGGGAGAGATGGCGCAGATGATACCCACCGGCCGACGCAAGCAGGGTGACCCCAAGAACAACAACTCCCGCACCCACGACGACCGAGCCCGAAAGGGAGCCCAACGTGCCGACCGACCTACCGTTTCCGTATTACCGCCGCGGCTCCGCTTCTGCTAATAGTGGTGCCTAGTAGAGCGGATGAGCCGAGCGAAAGGCGATCTTTCTTGATTGTTTTTTTTTTTTTTTGCAGTTCCTCGTGATGTCATCTTGTCATCTCATCCATGGAGTTGGAGAAAGCTAAAAAACCAAGTAGCTACGGTTCGGTACCGAACCAAAAGAAGCAGGACAAACAAGCGTGACAAGCTCACCCCTTCCCCGCGCGGTGTAACCAACAAAGCACGTCGGAATAAAGGGATGGTGGGGAGCGACCCGGAATGCAAAAGGACGTCACGACGCGTTCCAAGATGGAGTACCTGGGACGGCAAACAGCGATTCTATCTTGTTCTCGCACCACCAAAGATGTCATTGGGCTTAACCGAACCAGGGAATCGCTTGGATCGAATGCCTGGGATACCTAGGAAAGAATAGTGTGTATACACAAGTCATATCAACGAAACCCGATGGCGGTTGGGTGTTGCCGGGCGAATGATGACGTGACCATGTATGTATGTACAGCCTCCTCCCATTTGCCCAAACCAGCCATCCGATCAAGATACGCTTTCATTGCGATTGGGCTGGCGCTAGCGGGTTTCCCGAGCGTCGACCAGGAGCCGTTGTTGGCACGTCGGCCTTCTCAGCCACACACACAACAATCACAAGCCACCGGGGGCCGGGGTATCCCGATTTGCGCCTTGCGGCAAAACAGCTCACAATCTCTTGCGATCTTCGTCGCTTTTTAATTGCATCGCTCGCCTTACCTTTTTGACCCTCTCCAGCCACTCGTACCAGCCTCATGATCTGAGCTAAGCGAAATAGGTGTTTGACAACTGCTGCATCTTACGACCTGCTGAGCCATTGCTTACTTCATGGCTGGGACCATGCCCACCTCCACTACGCCAACCTTTCAGGTCATGGCCATGGTTCGTAATATCGTTGGGTTGGGGATTCATGTGAAATTGTAAGGGTAGGCTAGCCAATATGACTGATAATCACCGATATCGCACACTGACGATCATACCTGCAATACGGACTATACGGAGACTTAAGCTCCAGAACTTGATGAATAGAAAGAAAAGGAAAGATGCCGTATAGATAGCAACCAGTAGTTACTTATTACCTTTCTTCAGCCCTTAAATTTAGGGCCTTTTGTTTTTCGCGCTAGTATGTTCGAATGGCACTCTATTTTACGAAGTGTCAGTTTAATTGTCCTGAGGTAGAGTTCTCATTATGAGTTTCATAAAAAAAAAAGTTGTGCACTTTGGCTACAAATCGAGCGATGGCACAAATACTGTGGGCATTCATACGCTAAAGACGCTGCTGCCTGGCTGGCGACGAAGAGAGTACGCGTAAGCGCGCTTTCACGTGACAGTGGGCACGAAACCACCGAATCAAACGGCAACCTCACCCTCTCGGGTGCTGCAGATTCCGCATTATGGAATCTGTGCTCTTTTTCGGAAGAGATTCTCTCCCGGATCCGTGAGCGGATGCAGTCATGGCCTCTGCCAGCTGCAATGGGCCGCTCATTCCCATGTCGAGAGAAGATGTATATATAATTCAAGTATTCCAGGAGACCAGAACACTCTCTATAGAATCCCCACAGCCCAATCAATCAATCCATCCCACCGTCGAACCCGCCTCACAAAAATCCCACAAAAATGACTCTCTCCATCGAAGAAATCTCCAACCGCCTCGAAATCAACGACATCTACACCCGCTACGCCCACGCCGCCGACGACAAGGACTTCGCCGCCCTCGACCGCATCTTCCTGCCACAGACGACGTTCGACTGGTCCGTCGGCGGCGGCGGCGTCATGACGTTCGCCGAGGCCAAAACGGACAAGAACCCCGTCTTCACCGGCAAGCTGTTCCCGTGGGCCTTCCACGTCGTGACCAACGTCCTCATCGACTTCGCCGAGGACGGGCGAGCTGCCACGGTGAAGGTCAAGACCATCAACCCCAGCGGCCTCGAGGACGTCGACGGGAAGCCGATGATGTTCCAGACGCACGGCGCCTATGTCGACCAGCTGGCCAAGACGGCCGATGGCTGGCGTATCATGAGCCGCGTGTGGCAGGAGTTTTGGATCGTTGGGCCTTTGGAGAAGATCAGTGGCATACCCGGAATGTTGAAGGCTGCCGGAAGGCAGACCGATGCTTGATTCCCAATCCTGTAGCTTTAGACTTTCCCCTCGAGTGTGAGGAAGGTAAAAAAAAAAAGTTAAGTCACAAACCTTGCACTTTTGAGGGAATGTCTCGCCGGGAAACTTGATGCATCACAGAAGAGGGAGGACATATAACGTATAATGCCATAATAATTGACTAGCCATCACAAGAACACCGAAATATGGACGCCCCCGGAGTGAGCGCGATGCCACCACGATGACAAAGATGCCTTTGTGAGATGAGAGTAGTGGTGGAAGCCAACTGACACTCACTCCAAGGATGAAAAAATGGGAAAATAATAGAAAGGAGCACCTCGCGCTTCATCATCAAAGTTACATGAGAGATCGCTGAAGCTATACCAAGAGAAAAAAAAACGAGAAAAAAAAGAGCACAGAAAGAGTCAGATGGATGAATAATGAAGTTTCTTTTGTTCCGCCGCGTTATCGTTCGTTTGCCGGTGTCTAACCACCTTGCGCCATCGCGTAAATGTTTGGTGTCTGGCCGATCTAAACCTTTCCAGGCTACCTCATAAATCCTACATCATTGATACTTTCTGTCCATGCGCCACCTATGAAGAACGGCCCGAGGGTGTATCCTCAAGCTCCCAAGACCCCCCTCTACCGCTCGTTCCGTGGAGCGCGCGTGGGTTGCACCATCCGCCTTTCTCACCATGTGTATTTGTAGCAATAAGCATAGGATGTGTGATCAGGCTGTGTATCCCCCCTGTTTCCAAGCAACCGCAGAACTTGCCAGGTGGGATGCTTCGGAAAGCGCTTACTGGGCCTTCTTGGGGCCGGCAGCACCACCGGCGTACTTGTTCAGGTCGGTCGCGTCAAAAGCCTGCTTGGCGAAGCCCTTGGCCGTCTCCCAAGCCTGGCGGGCAGGCGGAGGGGTGCTCTGCTGCTGGACGAGGGCGTCGGCGCGGGCAGTGAGCTGCTGGATGGCCGACTGGACGAAGGTGCTCTGCGAGACGCGAGCGCGGAAGAAAGCGGTGTAGAAAATCAGCAGGGCCCAGGAGCCACGCTGGAAGAGGAGAGCCGAGCCAAGAACGCGGAACCACAGCGCAATCTCGAGGACAGCGACCAGAGTCATGCTGGTGTCGTAGTACTCCTTGACAAAGCGGCCGATGGTGTTGGACAGGGCGGACTGGTTGGGCTTAGCGCCCTCAGCGGCCGGAGGCTGCGGCTGAAGAACAGGCAGCAGGTTGGTGCGGGTGTACGTGAGCACGTGGAACACGGAGTAAACGGCGAAAGGGAGAAGGGCAAGCGGGATCTGGAGCACGTTGTACAGCCAGAGGAGAGCCATGACTGTGGGGTAAAACTAGTTAGGATCAAAGATAGCCATTGCCAACGGGGTCGGGGCCTGGACGCACTCAGGTACTGAACGTTCTCATCGGCGATCATGCTCAGCGCACCGCCCTGCTTGCCGGCCCTGACGCGCGCGCGGTATGCCTTGTAAACCACGATACCGTACGTAACCGCGGCAGCGACGAAAGCCAGGCGGTACGAGAAACGGGCCATGCGCGAGTAGTAGTTGAACGTGAGCCACGACAGACTGTAGCGCAGAGTGCAGAACAGCAGCGTCAAGTGGCCGCCGAACCAGGCAAACTGCAGCGTCTGCGCCAGCTGCAGAAGCCTCTGCTGGAGAGGCATGGACGCGGGGGGCGGGGGAGCCATGGCTGCGTCGAGAGAGGGAGTCGCGTGAGATAGCTGAAGCGGGTCTGTAACGGGTCAGTTCGTGCGGAGGAGCGGTGGGAACGGGTGGCGTGGTGTGTTTGTAGAGTGACGGACGGCAGTGGGAGGGGAAAGCGCGATAGTGAACTTCGGCTCGCGGCCGCCGCCTGGCACATGCGCACAGAGAACACCTGGCGGAAAAGGTGGCTGGGCCGGCGCAACGCAGAGGCAGCAACCGCGTAGAGCCGGCGGAGCTCTCACGAGCGCGCAGGCAAGCATTGTGACTTACAGCAAGGGTCTCGCGGTCTTGGGAGGGGATCACAACGGGGACCTGGAGCGTGGAGGTCGCGGTGAGGTTTTATGGTGATCTCTGACGTGAACGAGCAGAGCCCAGGCCGAGATCAGGGCAGCGCGCTGCCGGTGACGAAAGTGCCGCGCCCTAGCTTGAGCTCAGCTCGCTCCTTCCAGCTGGGTGTCACGTGCAGTGCAGGCCAAAGATAGCACGGCGCCACCATCGCAAAGGCCGCGGCTCAGACGCACACTGCTCGCCCTCGCGGCTCGTCCCGCCGTGCGCTCTAGCTTCAATCCTGCATTGCTACTAATACGGGCTACTTCTGACAAGGAGATTAAATTGAATACTGGACATGTCGGTGTAGTAGAATACATGGGAAGAAGCAATCTGTAGCCCCTGCCACCTACTGCCCTCCACAATGCGATCTACTTATGTGAATAGCTGTCGACGTCAAGGAGATTGCAATGCTGGAGGTATCAATCAAGCAGACGCAAAAGGAAAAAAAGAGCAAAGAGGAAAAGGGGACCGCAAGCGTAAGAACAGAAAATAATTGAGCCAGTCCAATGAAACCCCCCGACGCGCTCGAATCCCCAACTCGCATCGCCAGTCGTTGAATTAAGTGGTCCCTACGGTTACCCCAAAGTGTCGGAAGACGGAAAACGGGTTTAATGAGCGTTCGTAGAATATGATAGTGAGACAAAGAGAGGCTTTTGGTCCAGTGGTTGGTGAGTGTGAGACAATCCGCCTCGAAGCCAGGGGTGAGCGGGATCGCCCTATGCGCGCACGCTGCTGGGCTTAGCGCAGAGAGAAACCCTTTCTCTTGCCCTTCTCCTCGAGCGGCCTGCCACTCTCGATCCGCGCCTTCTTCTCCTCGAGGTCTTGCCGCTGCTTCTCGAGCTGCTCCTTCATCTCCCGGTGCCGGGCGTACAGCTCCTCCTCGCTCTGCCGCAGCTTGCTCTCCTTCTCTGCGACCTTCTGCTGGAACACCATCTTCATTTCCTGCTCCATCTTCTGGAGCTTCTGCTCGTGCAGCGTGCGCTCCTCCTCCTGCTTGACGGCAGGGTTGACCTCCTTGAAGACGCTCGGGTCCTGCGACACACCCATCGAGATAAGCTTGTCCGAGCGGTAGTTCTCGTACAGCGTGTTGTTGGTGTGCTCCTTGAGCTCCTCCATGTGGGTGCGGATGAGCATCTGGCGGAGCTTGACGAAATCGCAGTGCTCCTCGTTGTCCACCTCGATAACGCCCCAAGGGTAGCGGCGACCGCGGACCGTCCGGCCATCCGAAGTGGTGACGTCAGTGTTGGCGCCAACCACGGCGAAAGGAACCTTGGACATGATCTCCTGGTTCTCGGCGATCGTTTCCTCGTCATCCATTTCGTAGCGGGGACCCTCGAAGATCTGGATACCGTGGTGGGAGATATCGGCGAGAATCTGTGGTGCACCGTCAGAAAAGCGTAGCTGTGGAAATCTCACGTGGATCCTACCCTCTGCTTGAAAGCGTTGATCTCATCGTCGGTCAGAGTGTCAGACTTGGCGATAACGGGAATCAAGTTGACCTTGGTGTGGAGCCTGCGCATGACCTCGACATCCAGGGGCTTGAGCGAGTGGCCGGTGGGCTGGATGAAATAGACGCAAGCGTGGATGCGGTTGTCAACGATGTTCATGCGGTTGACCTTGTTCTCCGCGTCGAGATAAGCGTCGAAACGCTGCTCAATGTTCTCGACGATCGGGCGCCAGGAGTCATCGTTGTTGACAAAGTCACCGAAACCGGGAGTGTCGACGACAGTCAAGCGGAGCCTGACGCCGTTCTCCTCAATGTCGGCGCTGATCGACTGGATGGCAACTGTCTTGGGAATGATGTCGAGCGACGGGGGCTTGCGCTCCTTGGGCGGGTAGAGAGAAGTGTTAAAGAGCGTGTTGACAAGAGTCGACTTTCCGAGTCCGGACTCGCCTGCGCGTGCCGCTGTCAGTTGTCGTCTGTAAACGTCAAAAAGTTAGGGTCCTACGCACCGACGACCATGACGTTGAAGTTGAAGCCCTTGCGGACACTCTTGCGGTGCCACTGGTTGGGCAGGTTGGCGAAACCGACGTAGCCCGTCAGCTTCCTTCTCACGATGTTGCGCATATCGGTAGCGGCCTGAGCGGCGGCCTTGGGGTCCTTGGAGGAGACAGTCTGGGGAGAGCTGCCTTCCTTGCCGGCCATCATGTTACTCGACTTGACGTCGCTGCCGCCGGGTGACGAGGGCTTGCCGTTGGGAGTGGGAGAAGAAGCCGAAGGGACGGGCGAGGCGCGCGTGGGAGCGGCCGGGATAGGAGCACCGTTGGTTGCTGTAGAAAGGTTCGCGTTAGCTTGCGTGTCCCACGAGTTCTGGCCAATGTCATCCGATGGGCATCAACGCGGCGGCCAGGTGGCAGTTAGCGCCAATTGTGCGCAGACAAGGACAGCGATCCACCGTGGCTGCATCGCTGCGCTGGGGCGGGGGCATTGTCGCGAAAGCTGCGCGTCAACAGCGCCACCCAGCGAGGATGGATACGGGGTAGGGGTCGGAGAGAGCTCACCCATGGCGAAGTGGAGGTAAACGTCGACGGTGGACTTCAGAAACGAGAGACTACTGTTGAGGAGGCCCCAGCATCAGTACAGGAAGCTGCGACGGCGCGCGAAGGCGGCGGAGGATTGGACAGAGGCCAGCGGATGGCGCTGGAGCGGAGACAGCCTCGGGTGGCAGACGGAGCAGGGCGCGCAACATACCAGTCAGTCTAGCTATGCTAAAGCTAGGGAGGAAACAGTGCCAGAGAACGGCGGGACGGAGGCAGGGTGTTGTCAACAATCGCCGACCGCTGCTGCTTGTTGGGTGCTGGCTGAGCGGGCTGGGGGCAGGTGTAGTACTGAAAGTCTGATCGTGGAAAGGGGTCCTTGGGGCAGGGATTAACTTGATTGGTCTTGGCGCCGCTGGGGTCAAATAACGGGGGACGAGCGTTGTGCAGAGCGTCCGCGCGCAGAGTCGAGCTTGCAACGACAGCAGAGGTGACGAGAGCCGCACGCTGCGATTGAGGGTGTGCAGGTTGGGGATGCGCGGTCGCAGCGGAGTCTCGGTCGTGGCCTGCCTGCCGGCACCCGCGGTCGCACCTCCCTTGCCCGCCTGCGCAGCCCGTCAGCGTGTCCGCAGGGGAAATTGCCTATCGCGTCGTCGTCGTGCCACGACAACTTGCCTCGCGCGAACCAATCACGCGCGCATCTTGCGAACCGCCCGTTCGTTGCTGCCCGCCCACGTATCACGACCGCATCAATTCTCCGGCTTCGTAGCCTGAGCCTCACTACCCGCCCGCCTTGCGACGTCCACGAAACAAGCATTGCCAATGTGAGCGCCCGGGCAGGGATTGCGAAATTATATGTACATGTATTATCCGCGATAATGCAGTTCGGTGAACATCCGTACGCCATAGCCACATGAGGGTATACCCAGAACAACCCAGCTGCAGAACGAAACCCCACTTCTCCTCCTCACGCCAGGCTCGACAGCGTCGCTGCCAGCTGCGACTTGTCATATTTGACGTACTTGCCCTTGCCCTTGTCGATCTCATGGTACCGGTCCCAAAAGCGCCCGTACAGCGGCTCGATCATCGTCTGCACCTCGCGCGCCAGGTGCGCCTTGACCTCCTTCTCCATCGCGTAGCTCTTGTGCTTGGCGATCAGCTCGTCAAAAGACGTGTTGAAGCTCTTCCACTTCTCCTTGACGTTGTCCTTGTCCTTGGAGCTGAGGTTCTTGACCACCGCCGCCGAGTCGACGGATCCTGCGCCACCCGAGTGGGGCCGGCCCCCGCGGTTTGTATACTGGACGTCAAGAAGACAGCCGGATGGCTCTTTCCAGGCGTCCAGGTACATCTGCGTGGCCCGTTTCCGCCATGTCTCGATCACCTTCGCCGAGCCGCCCAGCAATATGGAAAGATCAGAAGAACGGATCATCCTGTCGATGATGGCGACGTTGTTCGCAATGAAGACGCCCTGCAATGCCTTGCCCTTGTGTAACATGCGACCCTTGGCATCGAGCTCCTTCAATTGAGTCTCGATCATTTCCATGGCATAATGAGCGAAGAGTTGCCGGCCATCTGCTCCAACGTCGAACGACTTGCTGAGAGAAGTTGTCGACGATGAAGCAGAAGCTGTCGACCAGCCCCCATCTCCCAGTGATATGAGAATCGAGGAGAGAGGATCAAGGTAGTGGGTCATCTGTTGAAGGCGTGCCATCATTTCATTAGTCGTGTTGGAGGCACCGCCATCAATGGGAATGGCAATCAGCGTGGCCACCTTGTTGCGTGCCTCTTCCAGCAGCGTACGCAGCGATGTTTTCGCAGTTTCGCGTATAGGCTTGACTGAATCAGCAATCGGCCGCTTCAGCTCTCCCGTCTGCTTTTCCAGGCGCAGCGAAAGATTAGAGACAATGTCAATAATCTCATACGCCAGGAAGCAATCGGTAGTCAGATTACTCTTGACGTGATTGTTGAGCTCCCGCAACGTCTTAGCAAACTCATTGAGAGCCATCTGGCACGTTTGGGAGTAAACGCGAGCCCAATCCTCACGCGCAAAGATAGGACAGATGTTCTCATACTCGGCGATGAAGAGGCCCTCCAGACCAGAGGCATAAGTTCCAATTCCATTGGTGCCTTGGCGGTAAATCGCATCAGCGGTAGTCTTTCTGGCGGTGTTCATACAGGCAGCCGCCAGATTACGCATGGTGTTCGTTATGTACTCTCCGCGAACTTCGGCATAGATCTTCGCCGAGGGCGTTTCTCCAGTCTGGGACATTTGCGCAACCGAGGCCGCCATGTGCGAGTTGATGGTTCGCAAGTTCGACGTTTTCTCCTGGGGCAATGTGGGAAACGGCAGTTCTGGCTCAGGGGTCAGTATAGATGACAGCGGGCCTACGGAAAGAATAGCACCAACGCTTTGTAATGTAATGCAACGGCTCGACTGGACGCGCATCCTCCCGAAGGATTTCTTTGAAAACATCCTCTAATTGTTTGGTGCCTCTCTTCAGCAGCGAGTTCAACTCCCCGATAGCCTGCTGGTTTGAGCGGAGGTTCGAGTGCTTGAGGTCACTGAGTGCCTGTGTAGTGCGATCCAAGGACGCTATGAAGTCTGGGAGGCCTGCTTTCTTTGGACTGTGGGAGGTCAGCATATAGAAGAGTGAAGGCGAGTATAGTTTACTCACCCGGCATTGATGATCTGCTCTTCACGGCCTCTCTGGTCGAGAGGCTGCCTTATGCGGTCGATGGCCTCTATGATCCGATCCACATCTGCGCAACAGTCAGCGAATGTATAGGTAGGCGGTGAGGCACGAAACGCATACTGGAGTTGGTGGTCTGCAGCTTCTGCGTGTTTCCGTAGATGGGCCCAATGGCCTCCTGGACACTCTTGCCGCTGGTTTCCAACCGGTTCAGCGAGCCTTGGATCTTCTTCGTCAAGCCCTTCAGCTTCTCCATATTCGCAAAAAGCACCTCGACCTCGGCGCTCTCCTCGGCGAGCGCGGCTTTCTTGACGCCCACCATGGTGTCTGCGGGGGCGCGGCGGGCGCGGAATCAGCCCAACGGCGGCGAAGTTGTAGATGCGGTCCGAGGCGAACGAGAGGACGTGAGCAGGGCTGAGGTAGCGAGCATTCGGCGCGGCGCAAGGGAGGGTTTAGGCGGGGACGGTGTCAACGGGGGGTGATCGCTTTGTGCATCGTGGGGCCTGAGCCTGAGCTGACTGGAGCTGGTGACGGAAGTGCTGGGTGCCCGAAGCCAAGAGCGCGGGCACTAGTCGATCGGGCATGGAAGCCCTGGCGTGCGCCGGCGGGCAGCCAACGCGGACGCCAATACCGACGTAGCTATGACCGAGTTCAACAATTCCTGTTTATCCCGCAATGCGCTTCTTCTACCTTCCATCGCCCCGGATCGCAGAAACTCTCCTATTCCTCCAGTTGCGCTAAGCATATGTCACCTTCCACAACACCCTCGGCCTCTAGAATCGCGCTGAACATGCCCTAAACCGATCCCGAACCGTCCCGCGATCCTGACCATTGCCATGGCTCGCATGTCTCAATTGTCAAAGCGCTCGGTCGCGGGACTCTACTGCCACCTGTAGGTTTGAAAGAGGAATCCGACACCAAATGCGGCGCTAATTCGTTTCAGACCGAAGAGCGGCGCGCTACAGAGACGTCACATCGCCCATGTTACCCGTAGGCCCTCCTTCAAGCGCACATTCAGCGCGCTCGCACTCGGCTCAGCAATCGCAGGCCTCGCAACATACGGTTACTCGAATCGCACACACCCTGGTTGGATTCCCATCCGGTATTTGCACAATGATAGTTCCACCGACGTCTCCGAATGGCCCAAAGGCCCCGCGGAGATTACACCGCGCCGCCAGACTCGGGACACTGGGGAAAAGGGCCAGTATGGCAAAGATGAGGGCAAGCCGGGGCAGCAGGCTCCGCCGTCCCAGTCTCGCATAGCTACGGAAAAAGGCGAGAAAGAAGCAACTCCCGAGTCTACTTGGGATGGAATTATGATGTCCATTTCCACCATTCCGGAAACCCTCTCATCCTTTGGAGGGTCGCTTTCGGATTACCTGGTTCCGGATTGGGTCAAGATATTGCCAGAGTTTATGACCAAGCTTCAAACGGAACTTTCCATGGCACCTGGGTCCTTAGCAGATGAGATCTGGCAGGAAGCGAACGATCCCGAGATCAATCCTGAAATTCTGTGGGATGCGCGCGTCCGTATCTCCAATGAGCTGTGCGATGAGGAGAAGCTATTCTTGCGGAAACGCAAGTTGCATGTACGCCGCGCTCTCGCCAAGTATCTAGGTTTGGATGAGAAAGACATCCATCCAGACGACGTGCCGACCATCGCCATGTGTGGCTCTGGAGGCGGGTTGCGAGCGTTGGTTGCCGGCTCATCCTCGTACCTTTCCGCTCAAGAAGCGGGGTTGTTTGACTGTATTACGTATACTGCTGGCGTCAGCGGAAGCTGTTGGCTTCAGACGCTGTACTATTCTTCTATCGCAGGGCAAAGCCACGAACGACTGATCAATCATTTGAAGCATCGGCTTGGCGTGCACATTGCCTACCCTCCTCCGGCACTGGCAATGATCAACAGTGCTCCCACAAACAAATTTCTTCTCAGCGGTGTCGTTGAGAAGTTCCGTGGTGTCCCGGGAGCAGATTTTGGCATAGTGGATATCTACGGTCTTCTCCTTGCTGCGCGTCTCATGGTGCCAAAAGGAGAGCTGGACCTTGATGACCGTGACTTGAAACTGTCCAACCAGCGCCGGTTCGTTGACAACGGTGCTAACCCACTGCCCATCTATACCGCTGTCAGACACGAAATACCGCATGAGGAGGGCCAATCTCAAGAAGATGCCAATGAAGCCAACAAAAAGAACGATGCTTGGTTCCAGTGGTTCGAGTATGTGAACGCTATTGTCCCTGGACCCACATCGTGCTAACTACAATAGGTTTACACCGTACGAGATGTGGTCCGAAGAGCTCACAGCCGGCATTCCCACCTGGGCTATTGGCCGTGAATTCAAAGATGGTAAAGGCCAATGGAGAGAAAACGGCCTCGCCCTCCCGGAGCTTCGCATCCCGCTTTTCCTGGGCATCTGGGGCAGCGCTTTCTGTGCAACACTATCGCATTACTACAAGGAAATCCGGCCTGCGATGCAGGGACTGGCCGGTTTCATGGGTATCGACCAGATGATCATGGAGCGCGATCATGACCTCGTCAAGATGCATCCCATTGACCCTGCCGTTATTCCTAACTATGCCCTCGGGTTACGCGACTATCTGCCTCATTCATGCCCGGAGAGCATGTTCACGGCGTCAAACTTGCAATTGATGGACTCTGGCATGAGCAACAACCTGCCCATCTACCCGCTTCTCCGCCCCGGTCGCGATGTGGACATTATCATAGCCTTCGATGCTTCGGCTGATGTCAGGACCGACAACTGGCTCAAAGTTGCGGAAGGCTATACTAAGCAGCGAGGTATTGTTGGCTGGCCTGTCGGTGCTGGCTGGCCGCCTGCAGACGAGTCCAGAGACCAGATTGGCGCAGAGCTGAAGGCAGCGCAGGCTGGGACAGAGGGACAGGCCGCCGAGAAGCTTGCTGAAGCGCAGGAGAAGCAGCTTTTAGAAGATAAGGGAAAGGAGCACGGCGATCTCGGCTACTGTAACGTTTGGATTGGCACGACGGGGCAGAGAGTATCTGAGGAAGAACCGTCACCATCAACAGCCAAGCAAGTGCAGGAGGACTGGGAGCTGATGAGACCAGACTCTGGCATTGCAGTCATCTACTTCCCCTTCCTAGCAAACCCGAAAGTTGAGGGAGTGGATCCGCGCAAGTCAGACTTCATGTCGACCTGGAACTTTGTGTATACACCAGACAACATTGAAAAGGTGGTCGCATTGGCACGGGCGAACTTTGAGGAGGGCAAGGAGCAGACCAGGCGCACGGTCAGGGCCGTGTACGAGCGGAAGAAAGCCGCAAGGCTTGAGCGGGAAGCTGAGGCAAGGGAGCGGCGGCAGCGGTGGAAGCTCCGGAGCGGGCGGGCTGGGAAAAAACTTGGAGAAGGCGACCACGGAGACCATTTCAGCTGAGCGCGAGTCGCGACGTGGGAGGCGTCAGCATGTGCGACACATAGAAATAGCGTGATACCCCGGGGCAGAGCAGTCGCAGTTGAAAATAGAGGCACGCCAATGCAGCATGACATCATACGACTTTCTTAGATCGCCAGCCCCGCGACGCGCCAAATGGAGGGGCAGGCGATAAGATGCGCCCAGCAGGGCCGGTCGCGGATCAAGCAGGAACGCTGTGCCCAAGGCAGGGCACCCGAGCAGGGATCGCGGCAGCTTTTGCAACGCGAAGACGGCTTCCGGCACGAGCGCAGCCATGAGCCTCTTCTGCCTTAAATCCTGCGGCCCCCTCCGCTCTCCGTCGCAAATTGACTCCGCATCCCCACCCGCTCGTGTCTTTCGCTCACTTGACTGCACCATGACCTCCCCTGCACTGGATGTAGGCAAGTCGCCGGCCGAGAAAGATGCTGCGAAGCACGACGAGGAGTCGCACAATCCCACCGGCATCAAGGGGCACCTCAAACACCCGTTCCCCGGCTTACGCGAGAAGCTCAAGAACACGCACCTGTACGACCTGAAAGTCGAGGCCACGCACCTCAAGCACAAACTCGGCAAGGTCGGCAACCTAATCAATCCCAATCACCGCCATGACGAGGAGCACGAGCAACGCACCGACGAGAAGCGCAAGAAGATCGCCGAGAGCCATCGCTTCGAGAGTTTTGCGCCAGAGCACGACGGCAATCTGATCAAGTGGTATGTCGACGGCCGCGACTATTTCTGGGCCGTTTCCGTGGCTCTGGAGCGCGCAAAGGAGACTATCTATATTGAGGACTGGTGGCTATCGCCCGAGCTGTTCCTTCGCCGCCCGCCCTATTACAATCAGGAATGGCGCCTTGACCAGGTGCTGAAGCGCCGCGCCGAGGCCGGCGTCAAGATCTATGTCATTGTGTACAAGGAAGTCAACCAGGCTCTCACCTGCAACAGCGCGCACACCAAGCACGCCTTGCGGAACCTGTGTCCTGAGGGCTCGCCCGGCCATGGCAACATCCATGTCATGCGCCACCCCGACCACAACATGTTCGAGAATCTCGGCGACATGACCTTTTACTGGGCCCATCACGAGAAGTTCATTGTCATTGACTACAATCTCGCTTTCATTGGCGGTCTTGATCTTTGTTTTGGTCGTTGGGACAACAAGCAGCATCAGATGGCGGACGTGCACCCCGGCGGTGTCCAGCACGAAATCTTCCCCGGTCAGGACTTCAACAACAACCGCATCATGGATTTCCAGTCTGTTGAGGATTGGAAGTCGAACGAGCTCTCCAAGGCCGACTATGGCCGCATGCCTTGGCACGACGTAGCAATGGGCGTCATTGGGCCTTGCGTCTATGACATTGCCGAGCACTTTATCCTGCGGTGGAACTTCATCAAGCGTGACAAATACAAGCGCGACAAGCGCTTTGACTGGCTTACCCTTGAGGGCAGAGAGGGCGAGGACGAAGATTTGGTTGCTGTGCAGCGTCCCAAGTTCCCTGTCGGAGAATATATCCACCATCCGCTCAGTCCGCTCAAGACGAAGCCGCTGGACGGTACGCAAGGCACTGTGCACGCGCAGGTCGTCAGGAGCAGTGGCGATTGGAGCAGTGGAATTCTGGTGGAACACAGCATCCAGAACGCGTACTGTGAGGTCATCAGAAACGCCGAGCATTTCGTGTATATTGAAAATCAGTTCTTCAGTAAGTATAGCTGAATTCTCGCTACACAGCTCATACTGACCATCGCAGTTACCGCCACCGGAGATCAACAATCCCCAATCCACAATCAGATTGGCAAGGCCATAGTCGATGCATGCGTCAGGGCCGGCAAAGAAGGCAGAAAGTTCAGAGTCATCATCCTCATTCCCGCCATCCCTGGCTTCGCTGGAGATCTTCGTAGCGACGCGGCCACAGGAACCCGGGCAATTATGGACTACCAGTTCAAATCGATCAACCGTGGAGAGAATTCTATCATGGGTCAGATCAAGAAAGCAGGCTATGACCCCACTCAGTACATATTTGTCTTCAACCTCCGCTCGTTCGACCGCCTCAACACTACTCCTGCGATGAAGAGGCAAGAAGAGCAATCTGGAGTGAAATATCAGGATGTTCAGCGTGCTCAGGCAGACGAAATCATGTCTAGCGGCGTTCACGGAACCAAGGGCGACTCCAGCAGTGAGGGCGGTTTCAACTCGGACAGCGATGATGAGGCGAAGAAAGAGGTTGCGGACCGTAGACGCCGCTTTGAGGCGGAAAGAGAGAATGTTGGCTTGATGAAGGATGGCAAAGAGAACGTTCTCAGCGCTGACACGCTCGCACATGCCGCCATGAAGGATGGAAAGAAGGTTTCCGAGGAACCATGGGACCCTGAGGATCCGGATTCGGAGAAGAATAACTTCGTTCAGGAGGAGCTGTACATCCACGGGAAGCTCTTGATCGTTGATGACAGAATTGTCATTTGCGGAAGTTCCAACATCAACGACCGCTCTCAGCTTGGCTATCACGACTCGGAACTCAGTATCGTCATGGAGGATACGGACAAGATTGACTCTATGATGGATGGCAAGCCCTACCAGGCTGGACGTCACGCGGCAACGCTTCGCCGCATGCTCTGGCGCGAGCATCTGGGTCTTCTTGAGGCCCAGGAGTTTGACGCCTCTAATGACCCTAACGCGCAGCCTCCAGGAGACTGCCCCAATGACATCAAGGATGATGACCCGAGTTACGAATTTGTGGCCGATCCCCTCAGTGACTCGGTCTGGGATATGTGGACTGGAAGGGCATCCCACAACACGGAGATCTTCCGCGACCTCTTCCATGCCGACCCTGATGATAACAGTGAGTACTATCTTCTGCAATTCCGTTTGGTTAGTAGCTGACAGCAAGCAGTCAAAACTTTCGACGATTACGCCAGATTCCTGCCGCCGATGGATCCAGCCAAGCCTGACATGGCGCACAAGCAGGGTCATATCTTTGATCTTCACCGTCGGACTGGCGATATCAAGAAGACTCTTGATGAGATCAAGGGTCACCTGGTCTGGATGCCTCTGGACTTCCTGAAGGACGCTGAGATGGCCGAGAAGGGTCTGCAAGTCAATGCATACACCGAAAGTATCTACACGTAAGGAGTCAGACCTTCATTGTAAAGCTTGGATACTGGGGTGTCCAACAAGAAGGATACGAAGCATGGGAATTGGCTGGCTTGGCGCCGGACTGCGATTCCCTCTCCTTGCGACTGGTTTCGCAAGCACACCTGATACCTATTTTTCCTTCATTCTCGATCCTATTACGACCTTGTTCTTCTAACGATAATGCTTTTGATGATAATCAATACAGAAGCTGCTTGCTCAGTCTTCCGGACGCTGTTTGGAGACCAAGCATGCTGGCATAATTTTTGTTTGACATAATGGCTTTTGTTCCACTATTCCTGGTCCAGAGAGGGCATTCTTGGTATTCCCAGTTGATCATGCTGAAGTCACCCGCTGGAGATTTGGAGTCTTGTTCTGGCACGAGGACTGCGCTAATTGAAGTCTGAAAGCACTCGTGATATTGATTGACGCCCTCTGCCTTTAGAATCGAAATCGCGAATTAGTCAATCGTGGATTAGTCAATTCGACAAAACTCTCATTCTTCACAGTAGCTGCATTCGGGTAAATACAGAAAGACAGGTCCTTGGCAGTGGAGATGCCATATAAAGCTAGCCCGTCCTTGGAAAGTCCATCCGACATCGCAACCCACATGCAACCGCACTCCACTTCACTCGACGTCCCGTCAACGACGGCCCGGAAACTGATGCTATAAATACTAGGACTAACGCCTTGCCACTTTCAAAAATGTAAACTACCGTTTCAGTATATCTTCTTTTTCCTCTCCGGCAAAACACCACAAAACTTACAAAAGTACAGCAAGAAGTACCCCGCGATTCAACACCACTTTACTTTATCGGCCCGCCCCACATGACGACCACCACCGTCTTCCAAAACGGCCGTTTCTTCACGGCCTCGGGCGGCCCCAAACAACCCGAGAAGCCAACTTTTGCGGAATGTATGATCACGCAGGACGGCAAGATTAGCTTCGTCGGGCCGGCCTCGAGCGCCGCGGTGGCGGAGGCGGTGGCCGCGGGCGCCGAGACGCACGACGTCGGCGGGCGAGTGGTGGTGCCGGGCTTTGTCGACGGGCACATGCACCTGATGCTGATGGGCCAGGCGCTGACGGCCGTGCCGCTGGACAACTGCAAGAGCCTGGACGACATCCGCGCGGCCATCCGCGCGTGGGCGGCCGCCAACCCAGCGGCGCCGCACATCTTCTGTCGCGGCTGGATGCACTCGATGACGGGCGCGGAGCCGCCCACGGCCGCCTGGCTCGACGACCTCGACCCGCGGCCCATCTTCATCAACGCGAAGGACCTGCACTCGACGTGGTGCAACAGCGCCGCGCTCGCCGACATGGGCATCGACGAGAAGACGCCCGAGGTTCCTGGAGGTACGATTTCCAGGGACGCAGCGGGCAAGCCGACGGGCCTGCTGAGCGAGGCGGCCAACATCAACCTGGTCTGGCCGCACGTGGCGCGGGTGGCCACGGTCGAGGATCGTGTTGAGCGTCTGGAGGCGGCGTTCGCGGCGTACAGCGCGGCGGGCTACACGGGCGTGGTGGAGATGGCCATGGACGAGACGGCGTGGGAGGCGCTGCAGGAGCTGCTCCGTCGACGCGCCGCCAGCGGCCTGCCGCCGCCGCCCGTCCGCGTCGCCGCGCACTGGCTGATCAGCCCGAAGGACACGGAGGCCGAGAACGTCGCCCAGGTCGACAGGGCCGCCGAGCTGCACGCGCAGTTCAACATCGACACTTCGCCGGCCTGCCGCATCGCCGGCATCAAGGTCATCTGTGTACGAATCAACCCGAGCCCCATCACTTCTTCTCCATCATAGCTAACCAATTTTGCTTCTCCAGGACGGCGTCATCGACGCCTGCACCGCCGCCCTGACCGAGCCCTACTCCAACAACAACGTCGACTGCCCCACCATCTGGTCCCCTACACAACTCCTCCCCGTCGTCCAGCGCGCAGCCTCGCACGGCCTGCAAGTCGCACTCCACGCCATCGGCGACGCGGCCATCACGACGGCCATCGACGCGTTGGAAAAAGCCTCCCCTTCCCTCCGCCGCCCCCGCATCGAGCACCTCGAGCTCGCCTCCGCCCGCGACGCCGCCCGCCTCGGCGCCCTCGGCATCACCGCCTCCATCCAACCCGGCCACGCCGACCCGGCCATCCTACGCGCCTGGCCCTCTCTGCTCGGCACCCACCGCTGCGGCCGCGCCTTCGCCTACGCCGACTTCCTGCACCACGGCGCCACGCTCGCGCTCGGCTCCGACGCCCCGACCGCTCCGCACGAGCCGTGGGGTGGGTGGTACACGGCGACGACGCGGCGGAGCGCGAGGGAGCGCGGGTATGAGGTGACGGTTAATGAGGAGTGGAAGTTGGGCCTCGCGACGGTGGTGGCGGCGCAGACGGCGGGCGCGGCGTGGAGTTGCTATGCGGAGGGGGTGTGTGGGCGGTTAGAGAGTGGGTTGAGTGCGGATTTTGTGGTGGTGGAGGGGTTGGAGGGGTGGGAGGTCGAAAAGGTGGCGGATGTGAGGGTCGGGGAGACGTGGTTTGAGGGGCGGAAGGTGTTTGATGCGAAGGCGGAGGCGAAGGCGTAGTGGGAGGGTGTGGGCTGGGGCTTATGGGGATGACGCTTTACTGTGCAGTTTTGAGGGGTGTACAGAGATATTGCATTTTCTCTTTGATAGGTCGGGTTTCTTGTAAAACATGCGGCTTTCTTCTAATAGGTTTTGATGACACCCAGTTATAGTGCAACACGTCTGCACGACTGAAGGCTGAGCTGCTTGGTAAGCAGCTAGTGTCATCACCCCTCCTACGCTGATGCATAAGCACTCTCACCGCGAGGTCTTTTAAGCACGAGGCTGCCATCCGCTATGTATCTTCCTTTCCTCCCAGCCTCACCTTCTACTTGTTTAAGCGCACATCAATCAACGACACGTGGAGAATGTCGACTGACAATACCACTGAAGAAGACCTTCATCTACACGAATTCCGCCTCTGCCTCCGGTGTCGAACTCTGAATTTTGATGAGAAGGTGGTCACGACTTTTTCATTTCACCTTCCTGACATGAATCCGACTTGCCAGTTATGTATGGCCTTTAAAGGACTTCTCTTGAAGAAAAGTCCGTCGATCAACGACAAGTTTTCCTTTGTGGCTCGCACGGGGTTCCATACCAGGGACTTTGGAATACGCTCGGATATTATCTCATGCAACTTTCCCTTGTTCGGCATCTTTCAGCGAGAATTGTACCTTGACCAAGAGATCGGATTGCTTGTAGAGTGCTCAGAATCCTCGGACCCCTCTGGGGATGCTATTTCTCCTGGGACTGTTGATAGTAAGAGAGCCGACTTCAACTCTGTAAACCGCTGGATGAGCAAATGCACGGTCTCGCACGCTTGCGCGTCATACCATCCCATGGAACTTGTTCCCAACCAACACGTCATCGATTGCCATACGAGAAAGGTCGTTCCAGCTCCTCATGGATGTAGTTACGCTGCGCTCTCCTACGTCTGGGGCCAAAGTCAAATGGCGGCTCTCCATGGCGAAACTCTCGACCTTGTACCAAGAACAATCGAGGATGCAATCCAAGCCACGAAAATCATGGGGACTCGCTACCTCTGGGTCGATCGCTACTGTATACCGCAGAACGACGACCTACATAAGATGGAGCAGATTCACTCAATGCACAAAATATATTCGAATGCCAGCTTTACCATCGTCGCGGCTGCCGGCGATGATCCAGATTATGGGCTCCCCGGAGTCAGCGAACGGCACCGCTGCCAACAGCCTCGGGTACGGTTAGGATCTTGCCTGATGGTGTCACCACTGTCCAATCCCTCGAAGTTGATTCGCTCGAGCAAATGGTGGGAACGAGGATGGACTTATCAGGAATGCATGCACTCGAGAAGGCTGCTCTTTTTCACCGACGAGCAGGTTTACTTTCAGTGCAATGAAGCTGCGTTCTGTGAGTCTTTTCTTTGCCCCATTGGCGGTAGTACGCATCCGGACCCCAACTTTGGGATAATTCAGAAATTGGATATCTGGCTGTGTATAAACCAGTACTTGAAACGCAATCTCACCTATCCTTCCGACATTCTGAATGCAATTGTCAGTGTCCTTCAGCGTTTCCAGGATGAAGAAGGACAGAATAGTGACCTCAGACACCTATGGGGCTTACCAATACGAAAACGAAGGTGTTCCTACCTCGAAAACTGGAACGAGGCGTTTAATGCAGCTTTACTGTGGAACTTCGAAGGACCAGCAACGCGGAGGGAAGGTTTTCCGAGCTGGTCATGGACTGGCTGGTTTGGGAATGATCTCACACCATATGGCCATGGCCCACGCCCGACAGCGGTGTGTGTCTTGGATGGCTCATCACGGAAAGTATTCTTTCTGGAGCTCCCTGAGTTCATGGTGAACGCATCAGACCATCGCCTGATATCGCTAGAGGATTTTTTCATCTTTAGCCATGTCGATGAAACATCCTCCTCCGTGTTGCAAGTCAGGGCCCATGTGGTCAGACTACGGTTCGAGTCAGGAGAATTCGATTCCAGAGTTGGGAATGAAGGAAGGAACATGTATGCATTTGATGTTGAAGGAAGGCCAATATCGCTCGCAAAAGTACTAGAAAGGGGGTACTCTTCAAAACAATCATTAGGCTGTAGTCTGGACAAAGCTGCTCAAGATTCAAAAGCTAACCATCTTGGGATAATTATGGGTTCCACTTATTTTAGACAACGGAACGAAGAGATAGTGTTCCTCCTGATTGTTGAGGAAAGGGGTACATTATTTGAGAGGATCGGCGTATGTTCCGCCATGCTTAGTACGGTGCTTGGTGCAGAAATGCAATCACGAACTATCCAACTGGGGTAGATGTGTAGCAAGGATAGCTAAAAGTAACTCGATATACCCTTTTGTTTTTCGTAGTATTCCTGATGGATTTCAGTTGTTTGTTCTGGGTCTTTTTTACGTATATACAAAAATGAATTTCCATGTCCTCGAAAAGGATTCATTCTCATAATGTCGAGGCTTTCGAAAATTCTCCCCTTGCCCTAATCCTCTTACCAAAAACGAAGAACAAGTACGGAATCGGTATCAACGCAACGGCAAAGAATCCGAAAATACTAATACCCCATCCAACGCCGAGGTTATGCAGCATGGGGGTGATGAAAAGCGGAAAGGCCCCAGCAAAGACACTGCGCAGGAAAGTATTCGCGGCGACAGCGGAGGCAGCGTACTGACGGAAGGTATCGATGAGGTAGTTAAGGGCAGCCTGAAAGATGGTGAAGAATCCGACGCCAACGCAGGTGGCGCCGATGACGGGAGCGATCCAGTGGACGCCCTTGGCGTCGCCCGTCCAGGCGAAGATGAAGAGGCCGCCGGAGAAGAAGACGGAGCCGAACATCATGGGCGGCAGGCGCGCCTCCGGGACCGGTTTGCCCTTGTTCTGCTGCAGCTTGCGGAAGTAGTACTTCTGGTTCAGCACGTTGGCGCAGGCGCCGAACAAGATGCCGACGAGAAGGGCGAGAAAGGGCAGCGCGCCGACAACTTGGTTCCAGCCGCGGATTTCTTGGAAAACGACGGGGAAGGCGGCGAGCTGCGCGTAGAGGATGGCGTAGACGAAGGATGCGTAGAGGGCGACGAGGAAGCAGATGGGGGTGAACAGGAGCTGGAACGGTCGAACGAGATATTTGCGGCCGAGCTCCTTGAGGCTGACGTCCCATTCTTCATGCTTGGCGTGTAGAGCCCAGTTTCCGGTCTCGTGCCTGAGGCGGCGAGCTTTGTACACAAGTAGCTTCGGCGGGTAGGACTCATCAAGGAAGATGACATCAAGAACAAGGATGAACATTTGGAGAATGCCGGTAAGCTATCGAATGATTAGTAAGGAGCATAGTCAGCAATTGCATATCAACTTACATATTGTGTCCATCTCCAACCTAGATAGCTCGTCTGCACAACGGCGCCACCAACGATCGGTCCCAATGTTGGTCCACCAACGACAGCCATGGCGTAGCCGACGATTGCGACACCTCGCTGCTTCGGTGTCCAGATATCTCCGAGCACACCACCGGTGTTGGTTACTGGGGCACTGGCAAAGAGACCGGCGAAGAAACGAGTAATCATGACTGTCTGAATGTCCTTGGCCGCTGCTGTTCCAAAGGCGAAGATGGCAGAGATAAAGTAGGGGATCATAACGGCGGGTTTGCGGCCATAAACTTCACTCAATGGTGCCCATAGCAGCGGACCGATGCCGAAGCCGAACAGGAGTAACGAGGTTCCAAGAGTGCTAACTGTTCTGCCAACATGAAATTCTTTGGCGATTTGCTCTGTACCAGAACTATAAACACTGCTGGCAAAGGTGGCACCCATGGTTGTGAAGCCATACAGGACGGTGGTAATGACCTTCTTCCGATTCTCCCAGTTGAGCGGACGGTAAGGATCGTCCTCGCCATCGAAATCAACAATGACATCCGGGCCAGTCTTGGCGTGAGAGAGAGCATGAGAGAAAGGTGCAACGGGTCGTCTTGAGCGCACTCTAGAGAGGACGGAGTGGGCACGTGATTGGGTGCGGGCGACGATGGACGATTGGCGACTGTTGACAGGATGGATTGTCTCTGCCTTCTCCAGCTCGGCAGATACGCCGGGGATAGGGATGTCTCTAGCGGCACTGATGTCGGCCGAGGAGGAACTAGCGGTTGACGAGGGCGTGGGCCTGTCGTCTTCCCGACTGACGTCTGCGTGCTCGATTTGCGGCATGTTGTGCGAGAGAGTGTAAGAGAAGTTGATCCAACATGGCTGGTGGATTTGGATTGCGGTATATACGGTGTGGGAAACGGGACTTGTGGCGATCGGGAATGACGTTATGTCCGGGCAGGAGTGTGCAAGATTGAGGCCGAGAGCAGGCAAAGACCGTTGCGGCGGCCGAGCACTTGCGATCTCGCGCCTTCAGCCACAGAGCGAAAGGCCGAGAGCGAGCCGCCCCAGCATGCACAAGCCGACATTGCCGAACCTCGACGCCGGCGAATTGGACGCAGAGCCATCTGCACATCTTAAAGCCGCTAGTGAATGAAGATCCAGGGAATTCGGGCGCATCGGACCTTCCGTCCCCATGTTCCTGCCTTTTCCTCGACTTCATATTTACAAACGTAAACCGTCGGGAGCTGGTCGAAGGCCGCTCTCCCACTTTAGTCGAGTCATGGTGGCTGCAGGTGGACCACAAGCCGATAGTGGGAGGGGCGAAACATGGCGGCTGTTTGCAGAGGTCTTACAGAGATGCAAGCAATTGGTGTTGAGGGAGCGAAGGGGTGAGGCGGGAAAAGAGAGTTAGGAGCACGGACGACTGTGCATCTGTATATTGAAGCTAGTTTTTGGCTGGTTCCCCGGATGGGACAGTAATCAATAGCTGCGGGGTCAAGGTGCGAGAGAGCTTGATCGGTTGCTGCCGAGGTGGGCGTGGCGCATCCTTGGCCGCAGTGGGCCCGACAGCACACCTATGTAACACCCGACCGTTATAACTCAGCCTCTGTCTTCACCCCAGGCCCTTGACTGCACGCCCTTGAACAATGCTGAGAGTGGCTGCAGGCTCGTATCTGTGGCGCGGCAGGAGGGTGATTGGCGAGGGTTGCACCGGCAAATAGAGCCAACTGCCGGCAGCCCCGAGGTCGATCGCCAGAGCCTCGGCCCAGCTGCTGCCCCAGGAACCACCATGCCGTCCCCGATAAAGCTGCTCCTTCGTCTCCGCTTTCTCCGCGCCCTCAACCCCAAAGCTCACCGTCACTGTTCACCATGGCCACCGACAGACTCAAGTCCATTGTCTCGCACATCACCCCCTCCCGGAGCGGCCTTGCGACCATGTGCGTTTTCTGAGCTCCTAGCTCTCCCCGCAGCTGCTGATTCGCCCTTTGCAGCACCCAGAAGAACCCTGACGATGTGGTCATTACCCTCGCCATCCGCACCCCGCTGTGCAAGGGCAAGAAGGGCGGCCTGAAGGACACGCCCCTGGAGGGCATCATGCTCAAGATGCTCGAGCAGGTCGTCGCCAAGTCGAACCTGGACCCTGCTCTGGTCGAGGACATTTGCGTGGGAAATGTACGACAAGACCCTCCCTTCCCTATACGCTCCTGCTAATCTTGCCGAATCCAGGTCAGTGACGCCAAGGCTGCCTACTACGTCCGCGCTGCCATGCTCGCCGCTGGCTTCCCCAACACCACCGCTGGCTCCTCGGTCAACCGCTTCTGCAGCTCTGGACTGAAGGCCGTCCAGGACATTGCCGGCCAGATTGCCTCGGGCTCCATCGAGATTGGCGTCGGTATGGGTGTTGAGTCGATGACAAGTGGCGGTGACCGCCTGGAGCGCCCCTTCTGGCACGAGGTGCTGAAGAACCAGGAGGCTTCGGACTGCATGCAGCCCATGGGCCAGACATCGGAGAATGTCGGCAAGGACTTTAACATCTCACGTGAGGAGCAGGACCGCTTTGCTGCCGAGTCATACAGAAGGGCGGAGGAGGCGCAGAAGGCTGGGTGGTTCGATGACGAAATCGCTCCCATTAGCGTCACGGTCAAGGACCCCAAGACGGGCGAGGAGAAGAGGGTTACCCTCACCAAAGACGAGGGCCCTCGCTACGGTACCACGTTTGAGTCGCTCCAGAAGATCAAGCCAGCATTCTTGCCCCACGGCGATCGCAGCCACGCTGGCAACTCCAGCCAGGTCACCGACGGTGCCGCGGCGATTCTGCTGATGAAGCGCTCGCGGGCCGAGCAGCTTGGCCAGCCAATCCTGGGCAAGTATGTTGCCGCCACGGTCGCAGGCCTTGCTCCCCGCATCATGGGCATCGGTCCGTCCATCGCCATCCCCAAGCTGCTCAACAAGCTGAACATCACCATCGACGACATCGACGTCGTTGAGATCAACGAGGCCTTCGCTTCCATGGCCGTCTACTGCAAGGACACGTTGAAGATTCCGCACGAGAAGCTGAACATCAGAGGCGGTGCCATCGCACTCGGTCACCCGCTGGGCTGCACCGGAGCGCGGCAGATCGTTACCGGCCTCAGCGAGTGCAGGCGGCAAAAGAAGAAGATTCTCCTGACCAGCATGTGCATCGGAACGGGCATGGGCATGGCCGGTCTTTTTGTCAACGAGCAGTTGTAAATGATTTGTTGTTTGAATTTCTCCAAAATGTAGCACCAACGAATAGCGAAATGTATTGGATGTTTGAAGCAGCTGTTCGCATGTTTCGGATTTCACGCGGCGTGGGCTAGCGCGCCAAGCAAGTAGGCCCGGACGTTCCCCGCAGTGGGCGTGCATCCAATGTGGCGGTGCGCGGCGGCTCGAGCGCAACCGATAACCAGGCTGGCTCCCATCCGGGAACGGTGACGGCAGCTCGCTCCTTCGACTTCCGACTAGAGGCCTGTCCTGTTTTCCTCTTCATTTATCCGTCTCCTGGCCTCTTCTCGCTGAAACATCACCCCTCGGGAGCTTCCTCGTACTGCATATACACCGCCACCCCACCATGCCGGCTCCACTGGCCAAAGGTAAGATCGGCGCCGCCACCCTCAGGCAACACCTTCTGTGCACAAGCCTGATCCACCATCTGTCCCCTTCCACGCCTTCTCCTGCGCTCCAGAATCTCTCTCTTCCTCTCTCCTCATCCCCCTTTGACCATGCCGCTTCCTAACCGTGCCTTGTCAGGCGCCATTATCGCCGCGTCGCTCATAGTAGCCGCCGGTATCGCCGTCTACCAGAACCCTCAGGTCCAGCAGTGGCTCGACGCCAGACGCCGCAAAATCGCCATCGCCCTCCACAATCTCGGCGACGAGATTAACCCGCCCGCACACCGCAACCGGAACGCCCGCGAAGCCGACGAGCAGCGCCGCCGCCGCGAAGACATCATCCGACGTAACCGGAATGAGCTCATACGACGAGCCCGGGAAGAAGGAGTGGCTGTCGACCTGGACGAGCTCGCTCGCATCGGGGAGGAATATGACGAGAAAAACTCGCGGCGGCGCGGCCAGAGCTTCGACGACCTGGTCAATGAAGATGGCATGCTCCGCGAGTCAGTATCGGGCTCTACGCTGAATGAGAAGCCTGCTACCGCCACCGCCGCCACCGCCGTCGACACTAGCGCAGGGCAAGGCCTCAGGAACCGCGGCTCTGGCGCCCGCGGATTCGTGAGCGGCTCATCTTACGCGGATCCATTCGCCGACGAAGGATCCGTCTTGTTCGACCGTGACCTGATCGGCGCCGAGGAGGAGGAGAACTCGGTCGACGGAAATGACGACGAGGAAGCGCCCGTGCCCCACGACTTCACCACCCCATCGCGCGAGAGTACCGCCACCGTCGAGGCCGAGCAGCCCGCGCCCCGGCTTGTTGACCTGTCCGAACCGTTCTCCGCTCCCTTCAACCATGCGCAGCTCGCTCCGCCGGCCGATGCCGACGCCGGCACGGCCTCGTTCTACTCCACTATGTCCGGCCCCGCCGCCGACACTGGCAACGACGCCGACATGGACGACTACGACGACGATATGGGCGCGAGCACGGGTACCTTGACGCCGACCGAGGACAACTTCTCGACCGATGCCTCGCTCATTGGCCGCGGCGCCGACGATGTAGCCGTCCTTTCCACCCTGCAGAACAGTACCTTGTCCGTGGCCCACGGTGAAGGCGTCGATGCCCCTGGGAACCCGTTCAACAACAACGACGCTACATTCGAGGAGGACCGCTTCAGCGACGCCAGCTTCTCCGATATTGGCGCCCGCACACCCAGCAGCTGGACCGATGTCGGCAGCGACTTTGAGAGCGAGACTGCCAGCCAGGCCGGCCACTAGACTTGTTGGGGGATGTACATTTTCATTGGAAGGCGTTTGAAAAGGATTCGCTACGCAACTATTACCATTTGGTTTTAAATTGATACAGGGTACCCTTGGGTTATACAGGGAAAGGGAGGGACTGGTGTTGTTAGGATTCTCTTATTTTTGGGGGCACAAAGCATTTGCATTGTATTGCCTCTTATTTTCGACTTCGTACTTCGCTTTCATCAGGCGGCGTTTCTGCGACTAGTTCCTCCCAAGAGAAGCTTCGTTGGGGTTGGGTGTCAATCAAAACAGCGCAGGTGTTGCGGCTGCATTACAGGTGGTGGAAACCGCATGGCACTGAGTAAAAGAAGGCCTTTCGAATACCACTCACAGATATATCGGTGAAGAAATCGTATATATCTTTTTTTTCTCCCTGCTCAATACAATTTCCTTTGTTGCCTGTGGTGTGTTGAACAGAGCTGAATGGGATTGTCAGGCGTGCAGCGCTATGTAGCACTGGTGCGTCACGCGGCACGCAGGGCTGAGTTGAGTATATCTGCAAGGCTGAAAGATCGGCGGTTGCACAGGTGCACCGCCTCTTCCAGGGTGCCTTGCGTATATGCAATTGTCCGGGGATGAGTACCGTGACGTTAGTTGCTGCCAGGTATCTTCGGGAATGGAGCGCGCTACTTCTTTCCCCTGGTAGATTTTTGCCTTTTGCGGGTTTACCTGGTTGCACAAGTACTTGCAGCTATAAGCACGGTAGGTCCCTGAAGAACCGTAATATTTAGAGATACTTTCTGGGAACGGCCTATCGAATATTCTAAAACAAGGCAAAGTCCTTGTACACCAGGCGAAATTTGGTTGGAAGCTTGTGAGCTGTAAGTTTCACACTTCATCTATCTCGAAACCGGAAAGACACAGGAATGAAAGCCTGAGTAGTACAAAGGTTGCACAAAAATCTTGACTCGTGTCCACTGCGCCAGCGTTGAACACTCTTGGTCCCAACGTCAAGACCGAACATTCGATTATCCTTCAAACGGGCAGATCGTTATTTGGAGTACTTGATATCACGCCCGAATATACTATGCGACGGTTACCAGAGAACATTCCACGTGATTCATAACATCAACCTTGCGTTCCAGACCTAATCTGCCTAGTTAATAGGCCCCTCTCTCTTTCTCTTTTCTTTAAAAAAAAGAGATGAACAGGTCAGTGTCCCGGGGAATGAGAAAGTCCCTGAACCGCAAGCAGATAAAGTGCTCCAAGGAAGCCTAAAAAAAAAAAAAAAAACCATAAAGATCATTGTATTCTTTCTCGAATATACAGAAAAAACGTTGCTCCATTCCATTGATAGACTCTATTTTGCAATATTTTACCAGCGCCGTTGCCTCAAGTGCTTCCTCAGACTGATCGATGTCTTTTGATATACTGCAGGCCAGTGACTACACAACGCAGGACCCTATTCTCAACAAAGTGGATTCTCAACATCTCTGATGACTGTTCCGTAGCTGTTGGACTGGACCATGGAGTTTGATTTCTGGTAGCGCGCACCATAAGTAAAATAGGTTTGGCGGCAAGGGACTAGCGAAATGTGGCGGTGCGCTGAAGCCACTTTCACTTCGTGATTTTACATTCTTCAGCTATATACGAACGACATCAGCCACGGATTATACCAAAGTCGGCCTGCATCTGTAGGGTGAGTGACGAAATACGGGCTACCCACTTTTTAGCTCCTGCTGTTTTCATCCATCGCACTCAGGCTGTCCCATATATCCGTGACGGCGCAGAACGCCTGATCCGCGCAGATCGACGTCTTTTATTAATTCCCGCTACCCGCGCGCGAGCAGGCCACCTTTCTTCCCGCCGCCCCGAACTCCGGCGTTTGCACCTCTTCAATCAGCAGTCTTGACGCCACTCAAAGTAACAAAGAATCAAACCTCATCATGCTTCGGTAGAAGAGGTTACAGGAATCCAGGCCCATCACTGGTAATTTCGCCAACCAACAACATCCAACAAGACCTACATCATCTCCGACCTTCACGTGCATCCTGCCATCGGCCATCGCCAGTGCAACTTGCCCGAAAATAATCAAATATGTACGAGAAATCGACGGCCCAATCCACCGCCTACCTCGACGGTCTCCGCGGCATCGCCGCCCTGGTTGTCTTCACCTTCCACACGCTTTGGGCCTACTGCGGCTTCGTCGAATACGGCTACGGCGATGGCCCCAAAAACCACCACTTCCTCCAACTGCCATTCATCAGGCTCATCCACGCCGGCCACGCCATGGTCCCCATCTTCTTCGTCGTCGGCGGCTACGTGATGGCGCTGAAGCCGCTCCGCCGGATCCGCGCCAACGAGGTGCAAGGCCTCCATTTCCAACTCACCGGATCCATCTTCCGCAAGGCGATGCGGCTTTACATCCCGGCCATCGTCACGACCTTCGTTTCGATGCTCACGCTGCGCCTGGGCCTCTGGGAGTACCCGCGGCACTTCATCATGAACCCGCGCCTCTTCAACTACCCGGACAAGCACCCGCCGCGCGCGCCGACTTTATCTGCTGAGCTGGGCCGCTGGGCGGGCGCCGCGGTCGACCTCGGGAGGGTGTTTAGCTATGTTAACGACGGCTTCGTGCTGCCCTGGTTCAACCCGTACGACCCGCACCTGTGGACGCTGCCCTTCGAGATGCGCTCCACGCTCGCCGTCGCCGCGGCACTGCTCGCCGTGTCGCGCTGCCGGCGGGCGGCGCTACGGATCGCTCTCGTGTTCGCCGGTGTGGTCTTCGCCTGCTACCTCGACCGCTGGGAATGCGCGCTCTTCCTCTCCGGCACCCTGCTCGCCGACTTCGAGCTGTCCTTCCTGCACGACGACGACCCGTACGCCAGCATCAACCCCAAAGCTGCCGCACCCAGCACCACCCTCGCAACCCTCCTCCTCCTCTTCCTCCCATCCCTCTACCTCCTCTCCACCCCCAACCTCCGCATCGCCCACACCACGCCCTTCGGCTACGCCTTCCTGGCCACCCACCTCGTGCCGCCCACCATCACCGACCCCAAGCGCTTCCTCCACGGCCTCGGCGCCATTCTCCTCCTCGCTTCCCTCCTCCTCTGGGCCCCGCTCCGCCGCCCCTTCACCACCCGCCTCGCCACCGCCGCGGGCAAGAGGAGTTACAGCCTCTACCTCGTGCACGGCCCCGTGCTGCACGTCGTCGGGTATGGTGTTGCGGGCCGCGTGTGGACGGCGTTGGGCTTCGCGACGGGCTTTTCGAGGCAGATGGTTAGTTTGGAGGTGGCAAGGGCGGAGAGGGTTAGGTGGGCGGTTGGGGCCGGGGCGGGGGCGGTGTGTGCGTGGGGGGTGGCGTGGTGGGTGGCGGGCGTGTTGGAGAGGGTGGTTGGGGGGAGGAGGGTG